>QLNU02014577.1:23930-40942 GCA_006491805.2 Dysdera silvatica | reverse complement strand
AGATGATGTAATAAGCTTCAAAAAAAAAATTAAAATTAGTAGGTGATTTGCTTTTAAAAATAATTTTAGCATCAGAAAAACAGAAATTGTGATCATGTTTTCAGGCATGTTTTGCAATTCGGTCAAACCACATTAAGACTAACACACTTACAACGAATTACTTTTAATACAAACTGTTTTCTGAAATCCCGCCAGACTGTATAATGTACCATCCTTTCCAGATAAGACGAATTACTGATAAGAACAGATTTTCTATTCTCCTTTGTATTTGTCTTAACGAGGTTTGACTATAGCTGATTTTTACTTTTAGACATAAGGCTGGTGTTCTTAAAAAAGCACCAATCTTACAAGAATACATCCTACCCTTCTTAGGGGTAATTGTAAGTCTAAACCAGATTCCCTGAACATACTAGAAAATATAAGTTAGTGATATTTTTAGTAAAGACACTGATTTACAAAGGAATGTAAAAATTATAGGAAACAAAAAATTCTTGTAATTTTTTGAAAAGAAATCCAGGAAGAGGCAAGTTGAAATTCCCAAAATTTACGGATCACTATCACCCATGCCTTCTCCAATTAATGTCCACAAAACTGTACATGTGATGCTATTTGTTTTCTTCCTGTTTATACCTACAGATTGGCTTTGAGTTAATGCTGAGACAGCAGAATTTTTTAAATGAGCCATGACCTCTGATAAAAAAAAAAAAAAATAATAATAATAAAAAATCACAAACGCAGGAATACCAAAAATCCAAAGAACAATCTTTTTTTTTACATTGTTTAAATAGGACTATTGAAGGGACAATGGGAATTGAATGATAAATGTCAGAAAAAGAGACTTGAAAATGAATGGAAGGGTTTTCCCTGTGTGTATTGCTTCATGCTTACTCTTTTGACTTGCAAAACTAAACAGCACACATACATATGTACGTTCATTCACTCGACAACAGACTCCCGATTAACAGAACCCCATATTGAATAAACAAATGGTCAATTAATCCAAAAAACATGCAAAATATCACTTCTTGCTCTACACTATCTGAAGAAACTGGACCGCCTTAACAATTTACAGGGTTGCAAATTAAATGTATTTACTTACATAAAAAAAAATGTAAAAACACTAACTTTTACTTGTCTTTATGGCTTAGATTTCTTTAAGCAAAAGTGTATAGTTTTTTCATACAAATTATATTAATAGCAGATGAATTATCTTTCTGTATCTTTACCGGCCACTTCAGTTCAATCAGATTTGCACAACAACAACAAATGTGACCAATAACACTGGCCTGCAACCAAAAAAGTGTTTAGAAACCAATAGCTGATTCTGATAGATTTTTAGATGTTGATTTCGGGAAAAATAGTCAAAAAATTCCATCACATACCATTTTTTCAAAAATTGAAAATGTTGATTTTTGCAGCCACCAATCCATTGTATTATAATCTACTAAGGAAGGGGATGAGCATTTAGTGTCATAAGTCATCATTACTGGCGAGAACTGGAGATTTTTCGGGCAGTCTGTGGTGCGAATAAAAAAAACCAACCAATTTTCAAGTAATAATGCGTCCAAAAAAATCTTTGGATAGATTTTACTTCAAAGTGGCACTTATTCGTCCAGAGCCTACGTTAAAAATCGTCACGGTTCACCAGTGGTTATCATAAGGAGAGTTCCAGAAATATCTAGTGTGACGGGAAATGAGTCCATTGATGACTCACTTCCTTCTGCTCCTCTGCCCTATTCCACACTTCCTGCACTCTGCTCAGTTATATGATCTTTGAGTGAAACGGTTGTGTGCTGTGCAATTTTTCTCTAGAGTTTTTTTTTTTCTGCAGCGAATGAATATACTCATTTTTATAGGTTTCGTATTTAAAGTTTTAACCTATAAAGAGTACTAAATGGCAGCAAGGGTTTGTCTTAATTCACCTGATTCCTTTTGTTACATTTGTGGGGAATTTCTAGTGAAGAAACATCAAAGAAATGTAACAGATTTTGTAAAGAAAGTATATTATGCATATTTCAGTGTAAAACTTGGTAACCAGAATAAGTCATGGGCCCCACATAAAGTGTGTTACGGTTGTGTAAAACAATTACGAAAGTGGTCAAAAGGTATGAAAAAGTCTGTTTTGGGGTCCCATGATCTGGAGGGAACCTAAAAACCATAGTGATAACTGCTACTTCTGTTTATGTAACATGCAGGGGTACAATTTAAGTAATAAGAGAAATTTTTTATCAGAACCCCCCGTCGGCAATGTGCCCTGTTCCTCATAGCTCAGAAATACCTGTACCTAAACCTACTGAGAAACTAGAAGACATTCCTGAAGACGAAGGTCAGGCTTGTGATGAGGATTTTCACAGTGTTTCAGATAGCAGCAAGCCCCAACTCTTTTCCCAACTGGAATTGAATTTAGTCAGAGATTTGGGCCTTTCTAAAGATTTTGCAGAACTCTTAGGCTCTAGGCTAAAGGAAAAGAATTTGTTGGCTCCTGGTACCTCTTTCTTACGGTTCAGAAAGAGAGAAACGGATTTCATTCCATACTCTGAAGATAGTGGACTGGTTTACTGTAGCAATATGAGCTGGATTGATGGAGATGTATAATATACAGTATGACGCATAGGCGTAGAGTTTCCAAAATTATTGTGAGGGATTGGGGCTCCAAAAATTACGAAGTAATTTATTAAATATTAAGTAAACTAATTAATTCATAATTAACAACCAACAATTTTCAGCAATGATTACTTAATGCATGTACGCAAACACATACATTAGGACCTATTTATAACAAACTCGCATTTAGGGAGGAAAATATAAAATTGTTTAGTATAATGATTAAATGCAGAATACAATTTCGTCGTGTTAAACAAACAAAACGTTCCAGACCCTGGATTTACTGAATAAGAATGGCAAATTTTAAAAATACAAAATAAAAGTACTGGTTGATGATTTTTTGCTGAAACAAACCTGTTGAGTAGGTAACACCGCTTGACATAAATATAATAAAAGCAATCGGACAACTTTGTGCGGTTTGTTAGATTATTGGTACATGAGCCGGCTTTCGGCTGCGCTAAAGGGCAGCCTTCATCAGATGTATACTGTGCGAATCGAACATACAGCAGATACTATAATCAAGGAATACAAATGGGGAAAAACAATAATGTTTATTACATTATTGTTTGTAATTGACATTATTGTTTTTCCCCATTTGTATTCCTTGATTATAGTATCTGCTGTATGTTCGATTCGCTCTATATACATCTGATGAAGGCTGCCCTTTAGCGCAGTCGAAAGCCGGCTCATGTACTAATAATCTACAAACCGCTCAAAGTTATCTGATTGCTTTTATTATATTTATATATTGTATTACATTCAGATTTTGGATATGTTTTGAGAAAGAATGGCCATTACGATCCGAAAGGATCGTCAACCGTTTACATTAAAAATTTAACTGTATTAGTCGTGTTTTTATTGCTAAATTTAATATCCATCCAATTTAAAATAATATTAATTTAAATTGTTGGATTAACTAATTAATTAATTAATGATAGAAAACGGGATATGATATTAGAAGAAATTAGAACGCCCTTGTGGCGGAACCTCAGATGGATTATCTGAAGAGGCTGATTGCAAATCTGCAAATCTAAGGTTCCCCCGTTATTCAGAATTTGGAATACAATTACATACATTGTTGCCAAATATAAAAAATAAATAAAAAAGTACAATATTTAAGAAACGTGAAAAAGACATTTTACTGTTATTTCCAACCGCTAAAATTTCAAATGTAGAAGTTTCGTTTCCAGGCTGCATCCTATAAAACCCACAAAGTAAAGAGCTAACACTACAATTCCACGGTTGCGAGGAACGTATCTATTCTTTGGTGTTCCAGTAGAAAATTCACTAATAACTAAATTTAAAAGTACTTATGTGTGAAAAATCCCCTTACTGGATGTTTTCTTTAATTTACTAAATAATTTCAAAGATCATCTGTTGCATATTAACACCTTGGCGTCAGGAGAAACATGAAGAAAAAGTATAAATAAATGCTTTTAATTCATCCCGACTATTTAGATTCAAGGTCTAAGGAAAGCTACCGCCCACGTATTCAATATCCTGCACATAACATTTATTCACAATTTTCATTTTTTACGGAGGACCAAATATTTTTTATAACAATTTATATATTTTTATTTATTTTCATTAAATATGTAAATTTTAGTATTTTTAGTAAACATTAAAACTTAAAATGCAGCCAGGTAGTGGTTGTGAAATCAAAATACATCCAACAAACGACACAACCATTTCAAAACTCTTAGTTACAAAAAAAAAAATTTTCTAGGGAAATCGTGAATTTATCACGGATAGTATAAAAGCCAGTTTATATAAAATACGAATTTGTACTACTATTTATGGTTTAATATATTTTAAGGGCTAATACTGAAAATATATTTTATTTGTCAACTTCTAGGTCAATTTTCGTTTGTGGCAGCAATTCCTCTTCCTTGCGAAATGAAATACACTTTTCTTCTACTTTCAACGTTTCTTTTGTCTCATCATATCTGGGATATGAATAACAACGCTTTCGTTGCCAATGCAGTACCTATTATCGGTGTACGCTCAGGGTTCTATGAGCTTTTTGGACATCGCCATGAAAAACCACGAACTACATATTGCGGCCTTGGTTTCCGATATGATCCGGGAACAAAGAGATGCAGGAGAGCTGGGTAGCATTCTCAAAGATGCTGAGGATAATATGCCAAGATGCTCTTTATCTACTCATATTTTAAGAGAGCTGAATTTTTTTTACTCAATGCCATTTACCAGACTTTTGACCAACAAAGTTTTAGCGGCCAAAAATAAAAAGCATGCTATGATGTACAGTGGAACTTTGTAAACTGACCACTTTGGTAAATTGACAATCTGGATAATGTGGCAATTTTTTATAAGAGAGAATTGGTAGGGACACAGTTATACCTATACTGTCTGTCGTGTATAGTGAGCACTGCAGTCCAGTCACAAGAGTGGTCACTTCAGGCAGGTTCTATTTTATTATGTCGGATATTTTTCTAATAAAAATTATTTTCATTTCTCATTGAATTAACCACTTTTTATTAGGATAATAAAAATTTATGGCATTCGCAATCTGAAACAGGATTCCATATTGAATTGTGAAAAATACTTTTCTTATTGAAAAAATCGACCTAAATATTGAAATTAATATTACTTAAAAAATAAAAAACGTCCATAAAAATGCTTTTAATGACACCAACAAAAGAAGTTCAAAATTTGAATGAAAAATTGAGGATGGGAAAACTTTAATAAAATGATTTTATTAAAATAATTTTAATGAAGTGATTTTAATAAAATCATTTTATTAAAATAAATTTAATAAAGTGATTTTCATAAAATCGTTTTATTAAAATTTTAATGAAGTGATTTTAATAAAATCAATTTATTAAAATAATTTTAATAAAGTGATTTTAATAAAATCATTTTATTAAAATAAATTTAATAAAGTGATTTTCATAAAATCGTTTTATTAAAATTTTAATGAAGTGATTTTAATAAAATCAATTTATTAAAATAATTTTAATAAAGTGATTTTAATAAAATCATTTTATTAAAATATTTTTAATATAATTCAAACTTTGTCTATCGTAAACACAGAGAAGCTCAAAACTAGCATTACACGCCCTATCTAAAACATCTTGAATAAAAATAAATTCTGTACTTCCGCTTTCAATTTCAGCAATTTGCCAGTAACAGAGGACAGTATGTTAAACATGCTCGTATGCAATCACACAATCTATCTTGTGTATCGTAAGTCGTGATGTTTTTGAGTCTCCCATTACGGTATCATATATCCTAGTACAATTTGCGGAATTAGCATTTGTTGGGGCCAAATAAAATTCCATTGTCACAAATGATCTCATGTCAAGGGCGGATTGGGCCACCGGTCTGCTCTTATGGGCGATAGGACTCGCGCCTCCGAATGGGCAAGGACTCACGCCCTTCGATAATCCAAGGTATGCTTCCTTTGACAGGACCAAGTTCGCCCCTGTCTCAAGTTAAATATAAAGTCTTTCCGCTAAATACTTTCCCCATTACCGGTTTTTGAAATGTGAACTTTAATTATAGATACCCAGTACATACTATAAAAATAAAATTGAAAAATAAAATGTTTTAATATATCGAAAAATAAGACAACAATGCACTGCGTGAATAAATGTGCACCAGATAGCTGAAGGTGCACAACACAAAGGAAATATTTATCACAACGGATGTAGTACTATCTTTTCTGCTTCACATCCGCCTTTTGGAATTTACGTTTAGTAAACTGAGCAGACCAGAGTTATCTTTTCAGCAGTTTAGCATCCTTCCTGGACGGTTCCGCGTTTTGAAGCACTGATACTTTTGTAAACATTCTTCAAGCTTCCTTTCGAGGCACTTGTTTCCTGAATTTGTTGACTTGCCCAAAATTTAGAAGGTATGAATAGTTCCTTATGAAAGATGTTTTATTACGTCCTAACTAGGATATTCCTTTTGTTAGTATATATTTAAGTAATAAGTGATGCATGGCTGCACAAAATGACACAGCGTAAAGTCAGTAGGATGGTAACCCAGAGCTGGCCTGTTCAAGTACAGCATGAGGAAGTGGTAAACGTTCTTCTCTCTCTCGCTATAATGAACCAAATATTGGCTCTGGAATGAATCACAAAAGGCCGAGGGTCGAACTTAAACTCAGTTAAACTAAGTTATTCTTCCACATATTCGCCTTTAGCTGCTTAAAGAGCTCTCTTTAGTTACATGTTGTAATTGGCAAAAATATAATTACATAAATATCATTCCAGCTTCGTTTGGCTTTGAGCATACAGATCAATTCCTTTAGGTTTTTCAACAATAGGTATTCGTTCATGTCCTTATGGCGCAAGGTCAGCGAGGATCCTGCAGCGCCGGGACCTACAGTTTTCCGAAGAATCCAAACCTTCTTAGGAACCAAATCATAGACAATAGTGGACAGAAAGACGGCACACTTTCCACTATCGCATTGCGAGTCGAACACAGGTTAATGGGATGATTGACGTTATCATTGGGCCACTGAAAGGTAATGGGATTTAAAATTTTCTGAGCAATCTTCACCTCCTTAAGCTTAAGGAATTAACCTCCAGTCTACAGTGAGCCATGAGGAGGCGAACTTGGATTGACGGCACGCTAGGGGAATGTCTTACCACTGCACCTGCGGGAAGGTTACCGGGCAAGTAACGGCGCGCATAGTAGACAACTCGCTTTTCCTTGCTCGTTCATAAATGAACGGGTCAGAAAACGAACCACAAAACTGAACGGTACACAGAGATCTCAATTTAAGTGAAGGATCTTCCTCTGTCATTAATTCTTGCTTTGTTTTGTACACGTTTGATATAATATGGTTCTTAAAACAATAATTTTCAACATTTTTTTTTCAATTTGTCAAATAAATAAACATTTTTTCTTCAACCATGGATATTTAGAATGTGTATGTATTGATATTATTATCGATTTTTAAACTATAAAATGAAGCAAAAAATCAACACAAAACTTTTATTTCATTGCGAGTAAAAATTAGGTTTTAAGGTATTAATTGATAGAAATATATCGATCGAGAGGCTCGTGTAGCGTGAGTGTTTGAATGAGATAGTTTCAACTCACCCATGTGCGAGAATAATTCAAATTGTACGGCATACTGTAGCGTTGCTCAATTTTTAAATATTAATTAAAATTTTATCAATTTATTTGTTTGAAACCAATTGTTGGTCTTCTATGAATGCTTTATTCATTTTGAAATTTATACAACTTCTCGTATTTGGCGTAAGGATTATGGGGGGGGTTATCCTCAATAATTTGAAATAAATGAAATTTTATAATTTATAAATGAAAAAATATGTTACTTCCCTCCCCAATAATTTTGAAACTTTACATACTGTTCACCCTACCCATACATTAAAACAATATCATTAACTATCAAAACAAAAGTCCCCAAGCGAGAATTTTTTCAACACCCATTTCCCCCATTTCTTAGGCCTGTGTACGAACCCGTTAATTGCATTTTGCAGTATTAATTTTTTTGGTATTACTGAAAGTGTCTGCAATACTGGATTGTTGTTAATTACTAAGGAGGGTTCAAGAAAATATTACGTAAACAATATTTGACCATACCCCCCGCCCGTAAGCAAAAATTAACATTGATTGGCTAACATAGGAAAACAAGGCTGTTAGTAAATTGGGAATTAAAGTAACCCTACATAACGCCTGCGCGGGAGATGCAGCTGTAAATTGGGAACCACTGCCACATCCTAATCGGAAAGGAAATATTAAGTGGGGAACGTACAAAAATTTCTGTAAATCATTTCGGTTACATCAGATTCGATTCCCATCTTTTTGAACTATGAAAAGGCGTTGGGGCTACTGGCAAATTGGAGAAAAGATATTGGCGTCTATCTGGATGAATGAATGAATGAATGAATGAATGGATGGATGGATGGAAGGAAGGAAGGAAGGAAGGAAGGAAGGGACGGATGGACGAATGAATGAGGTGTAACCTCATTTGAACGTAGTTTTACTAGTATACGACCCCCAAAAAACCTCAACCGCCTGTGAATTCCAGAGCAATATTTGGTTCCTAATTTCCATGTGAATTTTGAAGTCACCTTATTAGTTCCCAATTTACAAACTCCCGTAAAGAATACCAACAGTACCTCGAAGGTGCTTACGTAATACTTGAACATATATGAGTTTTTATATTTATTTGTGTTATATTGTGGTAAAGGGTGGTACAGAAAATACGATTTAGATTTCGCGAAGTTCATGAGGGGATTAACAGGTAGTGGAAGTTTTAGAGTACATCATTCCTGTATTACACAAAATTTCATCAATGCCAGTTTACAATTGCGTATTTCCCACTGTACCATTTGAGATTAGCCGCCTGATTTGCTGCATGGTGATCTGATGTTGATCAATCAATCAATCAATCGTTTTAACAGTGCTATCTTAACAAGTGAACCAACGGGGTCTGGGGCCCCAAATTTTCAAAGTTTGGTTATCACACGTAATTTTTTTCCTCTTTCAAAATTTGAAACTTCAAAAATTAGTATAAAGGAAGGTCCCTAAAAATGGTCGAGCATAGGGGAACATCTAATGGGTTAAAAAGGCTCTATACTTGAAATAAATTTTAGTCGAAAAATGGTTAGATTAGTACTTTTAGAGTCAGTCAACAAAGGTAGCGAATGATAGGAAAAAACGAAGATTTTAACTATTTAAAAAAAAAATAGCAAATAGCTTGAAACATACAAGGACTTTCAGAAATGGACCACCAGTACCTGGAGATCCCAAGATCTATAGGGTCTTCTACCAAGGTAGGGTAAACTCAAAAAAGCAGGCCCGCTAATTTACAGCCTGTCTTTGAAAGTGGTCTCTATTTTGAATGTCCGCCAGGGGCATAGCGAGTAAAAAAATAAGGGGGAGAATACGACTACATTCAGAAAATAACTTACAATTTGGCGTCACAGAGCAAAGCGGATCTTGATCAGGGTGTCTGCCAGTATATTTGCTCAGGAATAGTGTGTCACACTTCGTTTAGGGGTGTCAAATTTGCCCTCAAGCTTTTAATTTTTCTTATAAAATGTACATACCAGGAAAGAAACGAAATAAAATATTCAGCAGCAATGAAATAATTCGTCCATATTTATACAAAAAGTTCATTTTTGTATTCGGAGGAAGAGAAAATTCGAGCATTTCTTCTTGGACATTTGGTCCATTCACATGCAATTGATGATTTTGAAAGTGACAGGATTTTGCTTCACATAGAACCTTTCTCCCTTTTGGTGTCCTTTTCCATATTTTTCTTCGAAACAATTGCTCCGTGTAAAAGATTCTTACAATTTACATATGCAGAAAATGTATAGAAAATGCGCAATATTTTTTTTTTTCCTTTCTTATAATTTGAATATTTAGTGGGTATATAAACCTTGAGTTTTAGGGAATGTGTCAAGAAATTGGGGGGTGTTGAGGGGTGTAGCAGACTCCCTGGCTTTGAAATCCAACGGGAGGGCCTAGAGCAAGACCATAGCTAGGACTTAATTTCCAAGGCGGGGTCAAAGAATTTTACAGCATGTATCGATACAATCGCAGCATGCAAGGCCGTAGCCAAGTCCCATTAAAAATTTAGTTTCGGGGGGGACCAGTCCCTAAGATTCACCCCATAGATACGGGCATGAGATGGAGCCCCCCCCACCTCAAGCCTCATTTTTTTCTACGCCACTGTTTCGCGCCAAGAAGACGTGCATTTACTTTTCTTTACGTTAACATGAAAATTTGTCTAAAACTTGCAAACCCTGAAATAACAAACTCAATGCATGGAATATTATGGTTTTTAAAAGCACCCGTTTTCTCCATCAGAGACAAAACTAATGGAAAATCAAAAAGGGGATTAAAACTAGCGCAAAGTGTCCGTTTGTAAAAGGGAGGTCTCTGGCTTGTAACAAATGAACTTGCGAGAAAATTATGGGGATGTAGCCAGTAAAGACCATAAATAACTGACTAGGCATCACTTCCCCTCTGAGGATGGCGCGTAGCTCAAACGGTATCTAAATTCCCGCGTATTTTGTGGGCCGACGAAATTGTCTTATAACCTATAATAACACGAAATTTTTAGCGAGACCAGGAAAAAATGGGTTGGTATTGACAACAGGTGAATTAATGTTCAGTTTCGTAGAGTCAAATTCTTCTCCAGTGATAGAGGGCACTGCGAAGAAAAAGGACGAAAAAATTGTTGTTTTCTGAGAATACAGAGTTGTTATTTATGGCCAACTTTCCCATTGCCTTTTATCACAATAGAGAATAACAAACGGTGATCGTTTTGAGCTGTGTCATAGTAACGAGTGGGCTTGGATGGCCCAAGGGCGGACTTACGGGGTGGTCACAGGGGTCATGACCCCCAAAATATATTTTTTCACTGTAAAAAATTCCAACTTTCATGATAAATGACACATGTTATTCCAAAACAATGCCAATTTCTGTCCTTGATCCCCCCCCCACCCCAAATGAAAGTCTGTCCGTTTCTGGACTGGGCCCACTCGTAAATTTGAATCACTGAAAACGCTGAAAAAAGGGCCGACGAAAGATTGGATGCATGTGAAATGATAGTGCGATCATGATTGTAGTACCAGCATAAAGCCTTATAATGCGAGTGTTAGGCCTAACAAGAAGCAATGTGCAAGCGAGCATACATATGTGTGTGACATGTAAAAATATGTTAGTTAGTGGCATTCTTTCTCGTTTTCAACTCATAGTAACTTGCTATAGGTGTAAAAACAATGGAACAGACTCCAGGATAGGGGGGGAAAGAGGAGGAGGATTGTGCAAGGGTTTCATTGGGAAGGGTGGCCGCCGGGGGCGGCCACCCTTCCCAATGAAACAATGAAACCTCACTATACATTTTCATCAAAACAATGAAACCTCACTATACATTTTCATCAAAACAATGAAACCTCCCAATGAAACTTCATTTCATATATATTTATATATAGAACCATATTGAACCCCCCCACCCCCACCCCCAAGCATGTATATTTTATTTTAAGAAAATACTGATATACTTAAAAAAATTAAATGTTAAATGGTTTTGAAGTAAGATGCATTTAAGGTCAGTATATTCAAATGTATTTAAAATCGCCTTGTTTTAATTTGTGCAAATTTTTCATTGGCAGTATCGAAATCTACATTAAAATCTTTCTTAGACAGTAGCGTAGCAATTCAAAACATATGGGGGAAGGGGACTCAAGTGGCTTTAATGACGATTATGTGATGCGGCCTTAGAGAAAATAACGTGGTTTGATATCCACAATGCGGGGTTTGAACTCCCTTAGCCTCTCTCTTTACTATTCCATTGGTCTCAATTGATACTGTTGCCAGGTTACTTAGTATTTCTTGACTCATTGCACATCTTCGATAGGTTTTAATTAATTTCAGTTTTGAAAACCAAATGTAATTGTTTTCGAATATGGGCAATTGAAAGGACTATTTGTAATAATCAAAATGCCAATGTACTTATTAAATTTTTTATTTCTATAGACAATTGATAATCGATTAAAATGCACTAAATAAGCAAATAGATCATATTCACTAGGTTTATTTTAATGAGGATATGCTATGAACATCGCTACCCCTTGGATATACATATATGATGTTAACCATACAACGTTTCTCAAAAAATTTAGCTACATGGTTTTTATTTATTTACAATTTTTAATTAGTTAAAAGCAGTTATTGAAAAAACACAACAATTTTTGATCTTTTCAGAATAAAAATGTTCACCGATTAATGACGATAACAATTTACTCTCATTCATGACGAATTTTTAAAAATTCTAAAAAAAAAATCACATTTGTGTAAAAATTAAATTACGAAAATGATGGTACGTATTAGGGTGCTCAATGCAATTTTTAAACTGCTTAAAAATATTTGTAAAAATACATACAGTCAAACCAGAGGAGGACTGAATCTTCTTAAAGGGCGCATACCTTGGATTTTCGGAGGGCGCGAGTCCTATCGCCCATGTGGGTGCACTGGCCCTGTCCGCCCCTGACGACAAATAGAAAAAGCGACTCAAAGGATATCAGCAAAGTAGAGATTATGTCGAGAACTTGTTTGAGAGTTAAATGAAGAGAAAGTTTATTAGAAAATTCTAAATTATTTTATTTTTATTTATTTTATTAAAGGACGTGACTCAAACACATTTTTTATATTGATCCAAAACTTATTCACATTATCTTGCTTTGTTCTGCAGAAGGAGTGTTTTTCACCAATCTCATTCTCACCTAAGACTCAAAGGGGTAACTAGGAGAGAAATTTCGACTTAGAGCTTG
This sequence comes from Dysdera silvatica, assembly GCA_006491805.2. Taxonomy (NCBI): domain Eukaryota; kingdom Metazoa; phylum Arthropoda; class Arachnida; order Araneae; family Dysderidae; genus Dysdera; species Dysdera silvatica. The sequence continues at coordinate 28,052 of QLNU02014577.1, read as the reverse complement.
AACAAACTATGCATAAACGAAGCTAATAAGAATTGAGCCATATAAAAGAAATATTTTACTATTAAAATATATAGGAATGAATCGGGGCATAAGCAAAACGACGTATATCTTTTTGGGTCTAACGTTCGCATTATTCTGCTAGGCCTAACGCTGGCACTATAATCCCGATCACACTATCATTTCACCTGCATCCGATCTTTCCGCGGCCCATTTTTCCATCGGCGCATTTTTCCGTCGGCGCTTTTTTCCGTGGCGCTTTTTTCCGCGGCTCATTTTTCTGTTTACCCGTAAATTTAGGAGGTAGTGACCTGGCTCGGGCCTGGAATTGACGAAGGTTGTTTTAGTTACGTAGTTTTCTTATTACCAAACAATTTGGAAATTCAAACGTTAGGATAGAAAGGGACCCCAAAAATCATCGGCCCCTGAATGTATTAAGATGGCCCTAGTTTTACGCTATAAGGTTCTTCGGTCTTTTAGATCACCAGGTCAGTTTCCCAAGTTGGCTTGATATTGGGCCAAAAAATAATGGTTTATAAGTCACTTTAAGATGTCAGTCTTGGACATGGGTGCCGACGGCATAAAAATATGGGGGGTGGGGAACAATATACCAGTAGAAAGCATTTTATTTGAAATTGGAGTAGGGGGACATGGAACCCTAATACCGATATTGGGGGGAGGGTCCCCCACGCAAACAGCGCCCGTTGTCTTGGGACTAAAACATACTTGAACGAACTAGCAGGACTGCTCGGATTACCTAAAACGTATTAAACATAATCTTTAAACCAGACTCTTCCTTTTCTACAAAGTCTAGTGCCATCTAGCGGCTGGGAGAGATAAATATTAGAGTTGATTTATTTTTGGTTAATTTACAAACACGTATGCAACGACACTTTGTAAGTTTAGTTAACATAGGCGTAAAGTTATATCCAGGACTGTCCTGAAGAAAATTATTGAGAGTAAGCGGTGCTGTTTTAATTAAAGAGTATTAAAATTTCTGAGTTACTGGACTTGGTGACGTCATCGCGCCGCGCTGACTGGCATTTGACTGGTCGTTTATCGCCTATCCAAGCCCAAGGTGGCAGTTACCACTGTCATCAGTTTTTCATTCCTCACCTAGCCGTACGCAGGATATTATTTTGAGGCTTGGGGGAGTTCAGGATGTTTTTCCTCATTTGTTTCCATTCAAGTTTATAAATGACTACCAAAGAAGAAGAAGAAGAAGAAAAAAAAGACTGAACTTCGTTGAAAATTGCCCCCAAACCTGTAAATACAAAAACTTTCTCGAATCTTGAGAGTATGCGGCGCACACAGCGCGTACCCTTTGAGGCAGCCCTGGTTATGTGGAGCCAAGACCATCGATTAATTTAAAATAAATTGCAATTTTACATATATTGTAATGCATAAATATGCATTATGTGCGTGAATCCCCCCTCCCCAATAATTTTCAAAACTCTACGTCGATGTTAATTAAAACTAAATTATATAGAACAATACTAATTAGTTTTAAGCTAACTCATGTATATAAAGAACCAACGATGGCTATATTTATTTTCTGCTGAAAAGCGATCACTTTAATAAATAGCCAAAGGTAAGAAAACATTGGGAGGTCAACAATAACTAAAATGATAAACAAATAGTTAAATATACATCCACTAAAAATATAGATTTTATGGCGAAATTTTAAGTGGCAAAAACGATCAACGGGTAGATGGCCACTCCCATTTTCATAATTTATTTAATACGATATGAAAACTAGCAATGATTCTAACTTACCTTTTAGAACCGAAATCAGTAGCGTATCAATTAAAAAAATATGGGGGCTCAAGTAACCTTAGAGAAAATAATGTGCTTTGATAACTAATGGGGGCTTATGCCCGTATGCCCCCCCCCCCACTTTTCCCGTGCCACTGATCGAAATAGTTCTATATTAAATCAAAGGATTCGATGTATACAACTCAACAACTAGTCGCAATATGTAACCATACAATATATCACAGGTTGAATAAACTAATAGTACTTACATATTGATTGGGTGTAATCGATGGTAAATGGCTGGTTGGTTAATCATCGAGCCTGGAAATGTTGGTTGGATTAATCATCCTAGTACAAAATGTTATTTGGATTAATCGGTCAGTACAAATGCGGATTGGATTAATCATTAGTACAAATGTTAGTTGAATTAACTATTAGTGCACTTATTAGTTATGTACGTGAATTAATTATTAGTAAACATATTAGTTGAATTAACTATTAGTGCACGTATTGGCTGAATTGCTATATTAGTACACATATTAGTTAAATTAGTTATGGACATATATTAATCGAATTAACTATTAAAAACCACAAACTTCTCATTAACGAAATTATCAGTCATAAGTAATTATTTTTTTTAGCACGCATATGCTTATTTTAAAATGTTAACTGTTTATTTTTTGCTTCATTCAATATTTTTTTAATTATATTAAAAAGTATGTTGTGCTAAGATTGGTATTATTTTTTATATAAGGAAAAGTACAATACCGAAGTTACTAATAAATAAAATAAAAACACAAAATATCGCAGTTTAATTTAAAAAAAAAAAATTGACAGCTGTTTCAATAGCACGTAGCTATTTTCGTCAAAATGTTATAACTAATAGGTTGGTTAACGTTGCTAGTCAAACGATGCCATACTGTAGAACATAAACCATAGAAAGGAAAAATTGAAATTAACACGCAAATCGGCGATGTCTTCGACTACGGAATCAAAAACTAAGCGAAAAAGTTTGTGTTGTGACCATTTAAGTTGATCAACCCCAATCTGTGGCATTGAAACCGAGACTGAAGTAACCTTATCTATAACAATGTCTTTTATCCGGAACCTTGATAATCGTTATAGACAGATTTCACTGTATATTGTTTGTATGATATGTGGTTATATATCAGAAAATATTTAAATGGCTATAAGAAACCGGATACAGAATATACTAGACTTAAAACAAACCCCAAAAGCTTGCGCCTTTCAGAACCGGACCTACGATAATTCGCGGAAAAATTCCGGATGTATCCCCCGCTCTGTATTTGTTATTCTTCCAGCTTAAAATTTATACAGGAAGGGAATAACCACCACCACCATGCTGATGCCCCACTTCCCGTAAGATAAGGAAGCACTTAACCTAATAATTTAGGCAAACATTTTTGCTAGCCCCCGTCCCCCTATTCCAAATCTATGGGAGAACACGCCCGTGGAAGGAAAACCATCCCTTGCAGGAGGGCGATCAAAGAAATGGCGATTTCTTCCAGGAACAGACGCTCAAGGTTTTGGCGATTAGCCCCCCTCCCCCCCATTGCCCCCTCATCAGCCTTATCTGTTGATCGCTTACTTCCCCGCTGATCGTCCCATATATTTTGCCCCAACTTCCTTCAGTCCACAATCACATTCTTCTTCTGGGAAGGACATCCACGATCACCCCACCCCATCCCCAGACCTAAATCAGCATCTCCAAGGGGTTAAGACGATCTGGGAGGGGTCCATTCCTGGTACTATCTACTTGGAGACAAATCTGGAACAATGTATGATGACAGCCGGACGCACCTTCAGGCATTTTGAAGCCTGGTGACAAGACCACCCTGCATCGCCAACAGACCGATCAAACACCATCGTACCTTCTTTATCCGATTTCTTTTGTTCTCTACCATCTTTGCCACCGTTTGCTGACATTGACTTCGAACCTATTCACCTGCCTTGTTCCTTCTGATGAGGAGCCAAGGCTAAACGCGGATTTGAAGGACAAGCCCTTCAGCAACATAGAGCCAAAAGTCCGCCATTTCATAACCTTATGGAAGCAGAAAGAACAAAGGACTTACACGAAAAATTTCAATATGCTACAGGAAATGCTTATGACTTCATGTCTAACTTCGCAAGAATTAGGATGTTTGGATGTTTTATGGCGCATCTGGGCTATACTGCGCAAGAATTAATATTGGAACGGCGCCCATTGATTGTATTGGTTCTGGAGTGTAGAATGTGTCCCGCAATATATTATAAGAAGTGACTTCATTTTTCAAAAAATACGTCCCAATTTCATATTTTGTTAATTTATAATAGCAAAAAAAAAGCCATTTCTTCTAAAATTGGTAAAAG
>QLNU02014576.1:0-10642 GCA_006491805.2 Dysdera silvatica | reverse complement strand
TATATTTACATGATGAATAAACTACAGCACCAGCGTTCTCATTAGCATGTTTACAGTCTGACTATCACGCTCGAAGTGTCCAGCTACCGTTCTCGTCCACCGTTCTGTCTCAAGCGGGACCTTTACCTTGTGGGTAAGAGGTGTGCGTTTCCTACCTGAACGTGACTATGGCGGTCGCTACACCACTTTCGCTAAAAAACGAAAGCCCTGAAAATTAAAAAAATTTCATAATTTTATGTCGGCGACCGCCGTCGACGATCACGAGCATAAATTTGAAGAAAACGACGTACTGTCAGAACGGAATATTTTCAAGAAATTTGTAGGTGCCCGATGTAAAGAGTTTTCATTTTTGCAGTTGCTACAGTTTTTAAATCAAAATGAAATGAATGGAGAATTTCCTTCACTATGCTCTGAGTCACTATATAACTGAATATGCGGCAAGTATACCTATGCATATTGCAGATTGTGAAAGGGCTTTCTCCCAAATAAACTTGATTAAAACTGACTTGCGAAATCGTTTAACAACGAATCATGCAAGTATATTGCTAACAGTAAATATTGAAGGACCTACTCCAAATAAGTTCAATTTTGAAAGTGCCTACCAACTATGGTGTGTAGCAAAGCCAAGGAGAATTGTGCAATAATATTGTCAATTCTATAGTTTTGTAAAAGTTAAAAAGTTTTATTTGTAGTCCGAAATTTTAAATATATTATTTTGTTTAGCGTTCGCCTAAGGGACAAAATTTTCAAAAATATTTCAAGGACTTAAATTAGAAAAAAAAAAAAGCTAAAAGAATTTTAAAAACCTTTTATTTATTTTTTTCCAGTTTCGCTACAATGCTAAAAGAAAACAAAATCCTGCTTAAACCCTGTTTCTAAGGATTGTATTCCTAGTTGCTCTGCCTTTTCTATTTTACATAATTAAATAGGAAAACAAAATTAAAATTTCTCTTGAATGGGGTAATATGGCGCCATCTATGATTAAAAAGAAGGTTTAAATAAAAAAGTTGCTAATATAACCTTTATTCTCCTTTTACATTAATCGGCATTCCCAGGTGATCACTACCATCCTCCATTTAATCAGTCTACGCCCGTATCCAGAGGGGGGGATCTTATGGACCGGTTCCCCTCCAAAACTAAATTTTTAATAGGATTTGGCTACGGCCTTGCATGCTGGGATTGTGTCGATACATGCTTTAAAAATTTGTACGCCCACGAAAATTAAATCCCGGCTACAGTCTTGAGTCAGTCCATGGGTAATTACACTGCAGCTAAATGCTCAGTGATCTAAACTTGTTAATAATGATTTAAGTAGTAAATGTTTGAAACGGAAAGAAAAGATTCCTTATACATTTAAAGTAATTTACCATTCAAAGTTTAAAGCTGCTGCTACTTTAAGGCAAAACAAACACAAAAACTGTTGTTATATTCCAAAATGCAGTACATTCTTTAACCACAAATATTTGAACGAGGTGTGTTTTTTTCTGCCAACCGTAAGGGTATGAATTATAAATGCATTGTCTTAGGCTTGAACTAATATTTAAAAACAAGGGAAGTGTGGGCTCAAAAAAAAAAATAAAAATCGTAGTCTCCGAAGAATGACTAAGTTTTTAATTAAACGAGGCGGCAAAAGTCATTAGAAAAATAAAATAAAATAGAGGAAAAACTCCCCGTCAAATGACGACATAGTTTTTCTTAATTATTAGCGCTTGAAAATACCTCGTTGCTTTTACTCATCTGTTTTGGGCCTCAGTTTTTTTTTATACTCACTCTCTTTCTTATCCTCATTTTCATTCGCTGGAAAGGAGCATTATTTTTAGATCCCTCCTCTTTGCTTTTACTTTTCGATGCGGGTCTTGGTCTTTACGCGGCGGTTGGGGGCAGCAGCGTCGCTCGTTTGCTTAATTAAATTCCTGGGCGGTTTTTAAACCTCTTCATTTACCCGCATTCCTATCCGAAACCGTCCGGAACAATCCCGGATTCAGTGTTGGAAAGGGGGCCCGTTTCAAAATTTCGAATCGATGAATATGGCGAGGGGCTGTTGCCGAAACACGGTATTGTCTAACGTTAATAAAAAATTTACCGAAGTTACTGTTTTGGATAGTGAATATTTTCTGTAAATACTCAATTTGCTTTTGGTCCATGCATTTCAAAAATCTTCGTCAGCGTTGATGGCTGCGCTATACAAAGAGCTTAGTAAAAATCATCGGCGCGTACGATCAGGAACATAGGCGTAGAGTTAAATGGACCCGTGGGGCCCGACTCCCCCCCCCCCAAATAATTTGAAATAAATTGCAATTTTATGTATATTGTAATGTATAAATGTACATAATATATGTTTGCCCCCTTCCCCCCAATAAATTTGAAAACACTACGGTGGTGGTCAGGAAAGAAAAATATTTTCAGTTACTTCTTAGCTTAAAAAAAAAATGTTTTGGTTTCCTTTTTCCATTTGTTTATTTTGTTTATTTTTAACGATAAACAGGGGAAAATGAAAAGTTGTTTTCAGCTTTCTAAGATAATTCCACTATCTAAAATTAAGATTCTTGCTTCACCCCTTATGAATTATTACGAACATGGCTTCAAACTAGCATAGAACTGTCACTGTTGTTGCTTTTCCAAGGCAAGAAACAGCAAACATTTTTATGCACTTTATTTTGTTCTTTTCGTATATTTAAGGAACGCGATTATTATGATATTTTTTAGTTGTACTATTTTTCAACGATCTATGTAAGTTACAGGATTCTTTTTACCCTTGCGGAACTTAACCTAATTAACTACCTCTGTTACTTATAAATTTAAAATTTATAAAGAAAATACACTATATTTTTTTCTGCTAACTGGTTTAACAAAAAAAAAAAGGTTTTATAATGTTATGTAAAAAGTTTATTAGTAATACAAAAAAAATGAATTTAAACTGCTTGTTTGAGAAACCCCGTACGGAAATGTTCTCTCTCTCTCTCTCTCTCACACACACACACGCACAAACAAACAAACTACCATTTCTGTATTCCTGGATCGTAGCTAGGGGGTGGTGTGGAAGGCCCAGGCCAGGGACGCAGGCGATGAAGAGCATATAATCGACTGAAATAATATGTACGTGGCTAGTGGGGGGAAGGACGCAGTCTGGACGGTTCTGTCAGGGGCTCAAGATTATTTAGCTACGGTGCTGTCTGTATTTACAAAACTGTAAAATATCATATGAACAAATAGATGCGCCCAGGAAATGTTGCTTTTTAAGCAAATTTCTAATGTGAAATCTTTGTCTTTTGGTACACAAATACTTTATTCGGTGTCGAATTCTCCCGGGACCCCTAGCGATGTCTCATGAAATTCTGGTTGAGAAATGCTAATTTTGTTACTTTTATTTTTCTGCTCCGCAACCGTTTTCTTTCTAAAAATAAGTTTATTTATATTTTACGTCTAATACGTGAACTGTAATAGACCAAAATGTACAATTTTCAATCTTATGAAGTATGAATATTATTAAAATCAGGTTAACATTCAAATTTTAAAAAAATACATGTTTAAAAATGATATCATCTAGCTTTTTAAATTAATGTTCATTTAAAATTATGCAATATTATTCATTTTTTGTTTTGATTTTATAATAATATAATCACAATAATAATAATAATAATAATAATTCATTTATTTATTTGTTCGTTCATTCATTCATTCATTCATTCGCCTTTTATACAGTCGAAGTATCATTGCTCAAGATTATAGTATTTGATAAGATCACAGTAAATGACAACATGACTATATAAAGAAAGGTCTCAAGAAAATATCAAAATAATATAGCAAGCTTGGGACCTCACACTGATTAAATAAAATGAACAACAATTCACACAAGCAGTATATGCAACTATAAGGCCTCCTCAACATATTTCTTTCCTGTTCTTCCTTCCTATAATGTATTACATAGTTATTTCAATAACTATCCCAGTATTATTTTTCACTACTAAGTATTAATTTCAGTTATTTATAGTTCTTTTAATATTTCATTCTGGAAATTAAATATTTTCTTAATATGTTTTTTAAAAATTCACGTTATTCATTTTTTTTTAGTTCTTCTGTCAATCCATTTCATGGTTTAGGCCCTTTATATTTAATGTTACTTCTTCCCATCTCTCTTCTTATTTTTGGTAAAATCAGTTCATTGTAATTACAAGTTTTTCTACCTTTTGTATTTAATTTTATTTTTATTAACTCAGTATATCCGTCTTTCATCTTTTCTAACATCTTTATTCAAATATAGTACTTATGAATTTTTACGAATGGCAAGATATTATTTTTTTATTACACTTCTCCGGTCTGTTTTTTTTTATCTCTATTGATTAATTTTAAAACCCTTTTCTGTAGGCTTTTTTAATACATCTCTATTCACTCCCAAGTCACCACGTATACTATTACAATATAATATATGACTATGGGTTAATGAGTAATAAAGTTCTATACAAGTTTTCTCTGAAAGAGAAATACTCATTCTTCTTAATATTTCTATATTCTTACTTACTGTTTTAGTTACACTTCTAATATATTCGTTCCAGTTTAGTTTGTCGTTTAATTAAATTCCCCAAAATTCAATTTTATAAACCATTTCATATTTTTGTATTTATTATAACTGATTCTATATTCAGGTCAACACCTGCCTTTTTATTTTTACTTAAGAATACCGATAATCCAGAGTTTCTATATTTAATTTCATTTGATTAATATTGAGCCATTTTTCATATTTCTTTATTTCATCAATGCCCACTTTCATTAGTCTCATTAGGTCTTTGCCTGTTAGTATTACGCTCGTGTCGTCTGCGAATAATGTTATATGTCCTTTATCTGACACATTAAATATATCATTTCTATATATATATGAAATACTACAATGGTCCCAAATTAGAGCCTTGTGGTATTCCATAAATATTATCTAATAATTCTGATGTTATTCCCTTGCACACACTAATTGTTTCTATCTTTTAAATAACTATTTCATAAGCTGTTAATTTTTCCTCTTACACTTAATTTTTCTGTTAATATCTTTTATTAATTACATAAAATTCTAAACTTAAATCATAAAATATGCCATATGACACATTATAAAAGAATATTTACTAAATTGAATGCACGTGCCACGAATGTCACCTGAGCAAACTAGATGCTGTCATCTCTCTAATCCGTTGACTCAACACAGCTGAAATTGTGACGTCACAGAGAAAAGCGGGTTCTGCCACACAGTGTGAAAAATAATCTTTCGTTGTTTACCTATTATAATAGGAAGTATCACACGACTTTAAAAATATTTATTAGATTTATTTCACAAAGATTTAAACTATATGAAAGAGAATTCAATAAAATTTTTGCATGTCATTAACTCGAAACTCCTACTGATACCAGTTTATTGAACACAGCTGTACAGGAAGGGAAAATGTTAATTTTCCCATCGCTGTTACCGTTTCTTCCGTTTAAATTACATTAGGTAATTGTACAAAGCAATTTAGACAAAAAAAAATTCATATAATTATTTAAATACCAAGCGCAAATGCGATTCGTAGATTGTACCATACCAGAATTGCTGTTACAATAAACATAAAATTCTATTCTTTTTCAGTTATTTAAATTAAACTTTCAAAAATAAACCTTCCTAATGTTAGCATGCTGCCATTTTATTTAAAACGTTTTGTTTTTGGAAAATGAGATTAGGGATCGTTCAAGTATTACGTAAGCAATATTTTGGCCATTTTATACCCCTCCCCCCCCCTGGAAAGCAAAAATGGGCATATTAAATATATTGCGGGCACTTTAAATTACGTTATGGAAATTCAATTCAATATGCGGCTCATTATTTTCTGTATCGAAGTACTCGTGCAGCCCGCAGGTTCTGCACCGAAGTACTTACGCGGCCCACTCGATACAAAAAGTTGGACCGCCCTGATTTAGTTCAGTTATTAAATACGGTTTAAAGTTTATCTCAGTTTTATATCAGTTCCTCGTCAACCCCTTTATACAAAACAATATATATCAAGCGTGTAAGAACTTCTTAAAAACATCAAAGCTACTCCGGAAATCCCCATTATGTTCTACATCAGAGGTTTCCAAATTGTGCTCAGCAGGTTCTTTGTGTTTCCACGAAAGTATTGAAAATAAAAGGACGCTTCCCCAAAAATTAGTCCAGTTGTCCAATAAAACATAAATGAATGATCATAATTTCGGGGAAATTATTTTTCATCCTGTTATGATTATCACAATGTTATCTTATTATCACATTTTTAAATATTAGTCAGAGGCACCAAAAGGCATGTTGGATAACATTCCTAAGTTCCTACGATGTGTCTGAACGATTCCTTTAAGAAGTATTTTTCAACTGTTCAGGAAGTAACACCGAAGGAGTTATGATTGATGATGAATCCATTTGCCATTATACTTCAAAACTAACGTGTATGACATCACTTATGAATTACATTTCATAAACATTACGTCATTCTGGTCACGAGCTGGTTAGAATCGTAGGTATTTACTCATGACCAGCTTTCTACATGTGACTAAATATACATAGGTAGAAAAGTATACTAATAGTATTGTAACTGTATGATTGTTATCTGTATTTATGTGATTACAACTATTTACCATGATTACGATCGTTTATATGTGATTATAACTGTTTACTTATACGACAATGATCGTTTACTTAAGTGTGATTATAACTGTTTACTTCTATACGACAACGATCGTTTACTTATGTGACAACTGTTTACTTCTATGTAACTGTAACTATGTGAAAAGCAAATAAAATGAAGTATAAAATACCGCTTTGAAGAATATCTTCCAAAACGTGAGTTTTTTTTTTTCAGAATTAATGAGATTTTTTCTGATATATCCTCGGTTTCTAGCTGAATTTTTTAATATATGTGTGTGTGTGTCTGTGTGTGGCCTGCAAAAGGGTTGCTGGTATCTAACTGGAAGGAGACCCACACGCTGAACGTATGTGACGATGTGTGGAACCGGTCAGGCCAGTAACCTAGTGTCCTACCCCGCCTTCAAGTGGTGCAGGCTGAGCTTTCTATTTATGTGGCAAATTAATATTTGCTGCACGGATAGAAAGGCGGAAGGGGAGGGCTAATTCACCAACCCGTCTAGCCAGCGTGGTGAAATTATGGCTAATTCCTCCATTATGTTGACACACCAGAAACCATGGCCCCTAGTCTCCAGGTGCTGGAGTGCTCCTGATCAAGACAGCGGTCAGTGTGGCATGAAAGCAGGGGGTGCTAAGAATCACTGGAATGGCCCAGGCTGCCGTTTGTTATTGACCTTGGCTACGTATAATGGACGATCCCTTGCTTCTGAAGCAAAACTTCAGGAATTGGAAGAGGAACTAGACAAGATCAAATGGGACATTGTAGGACTCAGTGAAGTTAGAAGAAAAGGTGAAGAGTTGGTGGAACTGAAAAGCGGACATTTGTTTTATTATAGAGGAACGGAAACTGGAAGAACAAGTGGTGTTGGCTTCTTAATCAACAAAAGAATTAAAGACTGTCTTCTGGAAGTTGAAAGTACATCAGATCGAGCAGCGAGGCTTGTTGTTCAACTAACCCAGCGATACCAACTTCAAATAGTACAGGTATATGCACCAACATCAAGCCATACCGACGAAGAGGTTGAAGAATTTTATGAAGAAATCAAAGAGTTACACACCAAAGGGAAACAACATATCAAGCTCATCATGGGGGATTTCAATGCAAGAATTGGACAACAGGAACAAGGAGAGACATCGGTTGGTAAATACGGATATGGGGAAAGGAATGAACGTGGCGATCAACTCATCGAATTTGCAGAAGCTGAAAACCTTAGCATCATGAATTCATTTTTTAAGAAGAAACCGCAAAGAAAATGGACATGGAAACACCCCAATGGAGGAACCAGCGAAATTGACTATATCCTGGCAAACAAGAAATCAATTATTGAAGATTGCAGCGTACTGAACAGATTTAATACTGGAAGTGATCATCGAATGGTGAGATGTAAAGTGCACTTAAATACTAAATTAGAACGACAGAAGCTCATTAGGAAACAAGTAAGTAAGAGGGTGGATCTAATGAAACTGAAAGTAAATACCGAGGCATTCAAGTTGGAATTAAAAAATCGCTTTTCTGCACTGGAAGGACTTATTGAAGAAGTTGACATCTCAGAAGCAAATGAAAACATTGTTAAGACAATAGTTGAAACTGCTGGGGAAATTGGTGGTGTAACCTGTAAAAAGCACAATAGCAAATTATCTGAGAAGACGAAACAGCTCATGAAAAGGCGAAGAGATATGAAGGTGGACAATCAAAATACCAGTTCCAGGATTGAGTACATAGAACTTTGTAAAACTCTGCGCAAAAGCATGAAAGAAGATATAAGAAAATTCAATTGTGAGTTAGTAAGGAAGGCCATTGAAAGCAACAAGAGCCTTAGGGTTGTTAAAGGGAGTTTGTCTATTGGGAAGAAACACATCATTGCATTAAAAGGAGAGGATGGCACCGTAACAAGAAATAGGGAAGAAATACTTAGAAGAGTTGAAGAATTCTACACAAATCTATACGAAAGTAACAGTGAATTAAACGAAGACATTGAAATAGTCGAAGGAACAGCTCCTAAAATCTTAAAAGAAGAAGTTTCATTTGCAATAAAAAATATGAAGAAAGGAAGAGCCCCTGGTGATGATGGTATTACATTAGATATCTTAAAAGAAGCTGGAGAATATGTAGAAGACATACTCGCAAAATTCTTTACCAAATGTCTTAACAGCGGTAACATACCAAACCAATGGGATTCTGCAACAGTAATTCTTTTGCATAAAAAAGGTGATAAAGAGGATTTGAAAAATTACCGACCAATTAGCTTGTTACCTGCTATTTATAAAATCTTCACAAAAGTGCTAACACATCGCCTGCAGAAAAAATTAGATGCAGCTCAACCAAGAGAACAAGCTGGATTTCGAAGTGGATTCAGTACAGTGGACCATATTCAAGTATTAAGAGAATTAATTGAAAGAACACATGAATATGAACTTCCATTGTGTGTTGCATTTATTGACTATGAGAAGGCCTTTGACTCTATTAAAACATCAGCAGTCATCAACTCTTTAAGATCAACAGACATCGAGGATGTGTACATTGACATGGTGAAATGTGTGTATAAAAATGCAAGTGCAAAATTTCGGTTACATAAAGATACCAAAACTATCAAAATTGGTAAAGGTGTGAGGCAGGGAGATACCATTTCTCCAAAACTTTTTACTTCAGCTTTACAGATGATTTTTCAGCAGATAAATTGGAATAACAAGGGAATAAAAATAAATGGTGAATATTTAAATCATCTGCGGTTTGCTGATGACATTGTTATTTTTTCAACGGACCCATCAGAACTCCAAGACATGGTACAAGAGCTCTCAACTAGAAGTAAAGAAGTTGGACTCAAGATGAACCTACAAAAAACTAAGATCATGTTCAATAATTTTGTAGAGGAAACAAAAATACAAGTTGACAACACTGAGCTAGAAATTGCTGATTCATATATTTACCTTGGCCAGCTGATTTCAATGGATGGCAACATTATGAAAGAACTCAACAGACGTATTAAACTTGGCTGGAGTGCATTTGGAAGAAACAGTTTTATCCTGAAGGGGAAATTGCCTTTGTGTCTAAAAAGAAAGGTCTTCAACCAGTGTGTATTGCCAGTCCTCTCTTATGGATCAGAGACATGGAGTCTAACAGTTGGAGCAATACGAAAGTTACAGACAACGCAAAGGAGCATGGAGAGGTGCATGCTTGGAATAACTAGGAGAGATCGAAAAAGAAACACTTGGGTGAGAGAGCAAACTAGAGTAGAGGACATCATTGTTAAAGTAAAAGGGCTGAAATGGCGATGGGCTGGGCATATTGCAAGAAGAACTGATCAACGATGGACAACAGAAATTCTGAACTGGATTCCAAGAGACCACCGAAGACCTAGAAAACGTCCTCAAACTAGATGGGTGGATGAAATAAGAAAACAGGTTGGGGTGACGTGGAAGCGAATTGCTCAGGATAGACTTGTGTGGAAAGCATTTGGAGAGACCTTCATCCAGCAGTGGATAGATAATGGTTGAATATGATGATGATATATATATATATCGCTGATATCTCACTAGAAGGAGACCCACACTCTGAACACATATGACGATGTGTGGAACCGTCCGGGCAAGTAACCTATTGTCCTAACCCGCCATTAAATGGTAAGACCCGGGCTGTCTATTTATAAAGTAAATTAATATTTGCTGCGGGAATAGAAAGGCGGAAGGGGAGGGGAGGGCTAATTCACCAACACGTCTAGCCATCATGGTGAAATGATGGCTTATTCCTCTATTAAGCTGACACACTAAAATCCTTGGCTGCGTATAAAGGACGATCTCTTTCTTCTGAGGAAAGACTTCAGGAATTGTAAAAAGAACTTAGAAAAGACAAGAGGGTGAAGTCAGAAAAAAGGTGAAGTATTGGTTGAACTCTTAAAAGCGGACATTTCTTTTATTATAGAGGAAATAAAACTAGAATAACAAGTGGAAGAGCAAGTGGTGTCGGTTTCTTAATTAGCAAAAGAATTAAAGACTATCTTCTTGAAGTTGAAA
>QLNU02014575.1:42465-60631 GCA_006491805.2 Dysdera silvatica | reverse complement strand
CTTTGAGCTTTTAATTACCAAGTTTGTCTGTTTATCAGAGGAGGATTTGTTTTCTGACCCAATTGTAGTCACATGTCTATCATTTAGACTTGATTCTGCCCTTATGGGTGGAATTTTATGCTTTTGCAACGTATTGCTATGCATTTCTTTATTCATAGTCTCCATTTTACTGAGTTGAGTCACTTTCTATATTAGTGAATTAAGATAGATTTCTTTTTCCTGGTCATAGATGTTTCTAAACCAATGGAAAACTGGGACTATTGAATGCCTGAGAAATTTTAATTTCATGGATGACCTTTAACTAGACTTTAGGTGACCAGACGGATTTTCCGTGACAGTCACGGATTTTGACCCCCTTTTTTCGAAGTCCGGGATGCCAATTTGTCCCGGATTAGGCGAAAATGTCACAATTTATCCTGCTTTAAAGGATTTTTCTTGCTATAAGGTAATTTGCCACCGGATAGAGAAAGTTTGGTTAGAACCTTGTTTTCTTTTGTTTGTTTTTTGTGGGGGAAAAATGGCTTCTAATTGTTAAAATAAGAACCGTGGCATTGCATGTAACAGACTGTTATTCTGATTAATGTATGAATAAATATACTTTCGATGGTTCTTTATGCACTTTTTGGGTCCGAGCAAATACAGTAGAAAATGAGTTTCAGTCTCCCCCGCCCCTTCCCCGCAAAAGAAATGAATTCCTGCATTTGGGTCCGAGATTAAAAAAAAGTCACGTGTTTACACATCGGTTTTGCCATAAGGGTGACCTCTGAACTTTGAGTCCCCCCACCTCCCCCCCTCTCAAAGTAGACTTAGGTTTTCAAATTCAGCGTCCCGGATTCAGGTCTTGGAAATCTGGTCACCTTAATAGACTGGTTTATTTAAAAACGCGGCTTTTGTAAAACGGTTTCTACGTCGAACTGGTTTACTTTTTCGCCGTCTTTCTCGGTAACAAGGCACGGGATATTACCTTGGCTTTTTCCGACCGCTGACTTGAGTTTCGCAGCTTGAAACATTTCGCGAGGTGGCGTTCAGGCTGTGTGTGTCGCTTTTGCAAAGGGGGTGGATGGGACTGGTGGCCGCCGAAGGTGGCGGCGCTGTAATCCCAGACAGGACGCTTGAACAGCGCAACCAACCTTTGGAGGGCCAATAGGCGGTTGATCTCCGCCGGGTTGCTTGTGCATCCCGGCACGGTCAACCTTGTGCGGGTGGCAGATTCCAGATTCGACTGGAGGATGTCCTCCAACAAGGAGTAGTTGGTGGTATCCGCAGTGGCCAAGTTCTCAGCGACGGTGTCGGCAAAGAGATTCCAGTTCGTGAACTTCTTTCTACGGGAAACCGGTTGCGGAAGGATCCCGTAGACGCCAATCACCATATGATCGCTCCCCAGACAGTCCGGGAGGACCTTCCATGACGCGGTTGCGATCAGATGACTTGACACCAAGGTGAGGTCGATGGCGGATGTATAGTTTGGCCTATAGAATGTGGGAGATCCATCATTAAGGACATGAAGGTCTGCGGCTCGACACAGCCTGCGGACAGCGATCCCCGCAGCATCACAGTGACGGCCGCCCCAAGACGGATGATGAGCATTGAAGTCTCCAGTGATGATAACCGGGAGGTTAGATGCACCAAGATTGAGAGCACTCATCAGGGCATGAACGTCGAGTGTGGTGGAACACCGAACATAGACACTGAATATGGTGCAGGGACGGCGACCCCCAATTCGGACACCCACCACCGATACCCCACTTTGAAGGGTGCCGATGATAACGGAGCTCTGTTGCAGGCTTCGGTGGACAAACAGGGAAGAGAATATCTCCCCGTTGTCTGGCGCGGAATGGTAAGACACGAAGGGTTTCAGCCGGAATGCTGAGTCAACCCGCGACTCCGAGATCGCGAGGACTTGCGCCCCATGAGTCCGTGCGTAATTGAGCAGCACCTGCGCCTTGTTGCGCAAGAACCTGCAGTTCCAAGCAAGGATGCTTGGAGGGGAGACCCGTGGCGGGAAGAGAGCGAGGCCGAAGACAAGGCCAGCCCAAGGGGCAGCTTAACCAAGCCCACAAAGCGGGGCCAGAAGACCACGGAGGTGAGCCGGGGTGCCCGGAAGAGCCACTAGTAGCTGAGCCAGGGCAGCAATGGTTTTCAGCAAAGCTGTGATGTCAGGAGCCACTTGTGGTTCTGGTTGACAATCTGCTGACGGGGCGCTTGACGAACCGGCACCATGTGCCGTCTGGGCGGATGATTCGTCACAGTTCGCGTCCCCCACGTTGTCTAGTTCCATTCGTGACTCGTCCGATTCCGTCCGGACAGGGGGAGGAGCAAGGCTCTTGGGAGACCTCTTAGAGTTTTTCTTCACCTTCCTCTTTTCGGGTTTGGTCTTCGGCTGCGGGTCCACGGCCTCCGAGGTTGCCTTTGAGACCGGACAGGTCACTTTTGCGACCGATTTACCAGTAGGTTTGGCAGTCTGCTTTGGGTCCACAACCTTAGTGGTTGCCTTAGCAACCGGACGGGCTGCTTTGGATACGGACTTCGCAGTGGGGGCAGGGGCCGACACCTTGGCACCAGCGGGGTTAACGGAGGTGGCCGTCCTCGAGCTCGTGGGCTTCAAGGGGGCCTGAGCCGCTTCGGTTGGTGCGGTGATGTTTTTCGCTGCTGGCTTGGAGGTAGAGGGTTTGCGGGCGGCAGGGGCCGTACCCGGCTTGCGGTGCTGACCAGCAGAAGGTAAAAGACCGTACTGCTGGAAGCAGAACCTCTTCCTCTCTTCCAGCCTTGCAATTCGAACTGGACAATCATGGGTGTCGGCATTGTGTCCCCGGTTGCAATTGGCACAACGCACCTTGCTGGCTTGGCAACTAGAGGCCGTGTGACCCTCTCCACATTTTGCACAACGGGTCTTGCTCCTGCAGGCAGGTGCCTTATGCCCAAAGCGAAGGCAGTTGGAACACTGGTGAGGAGAGGTGGCGTAAGGGGACACCTCGTACACCTTTCCGCCAATTCTCACCTTAGTCGGCATGGGGGCCTGTGCGAAGGTAAGGACAACTTTGCCAAGTGGCGCAGTGGCACCACTACCCCGGGAGTATGTGTACCTTCGGAGGGATTCCACCCCGCATTCCTCCAAGGCCTCCAGCAGCGCGGAGTCAGAGACAGCGGTCTCCACTCCTCGGATTAGGCCTCTGGGTTTGGCCACGCTGACATGGAGGGAGGCCTCAACCGGAACATTGCCCAGTGTATGGATCGTCAGGAGCCGGCTAGCCATTGGTCGACTGGCCACCCTCACCAGGAGTTCGTTTGCACGACGCGTTATGGTCAGGTACGATCCACATACCCTTTTGATGGTGTCATCCACCACATTTGGGTTGATCGTGTTGATGGGATTCCCACCATTAACCGCCTTGAAAATAACCGGAACGGAGACCGGTTCAAGCGTGGTTTGTTCTGATGTGGGAATGGCTGGCCGCTTCCTGCGTTTCGCGGGAATAAACGAAGCCCGCGGGGGCATGCCCGAGTTTCCAGTTTCCATCATGGATTGTCCGAGGACCTCGGCAAAGGTCGGCGAGCTGTCTTTTCCCCATGCGCTGCTGTTAGCCATCGCAGGAGTCGGGTAGAAGCCAGGCGGTGGTCCCACGGGCGGGGCCATAAGCGGAACCGAGCCTGTGCCAGAGGTCGTTGGTGGAGAGGCTTGGCTAATTTGCTGTCCGGGTTTACCGGAGAGCTGTACAACTGGCGGTTGAGTGCCTGGGGCCACTGCGGTGGCAGGTGAGCCGTCTCCCCTCCCCAGGCGTTGCCGTTGGCGGGCGCTGGGGCAGATGTTTCCGGTGACCAGCCCGCGGAAGTAGGGACAGCCATGGTAGCATGGACTTTGTCTACCAACCTTGAGCAGTCCTCCTCTGACATCTGCTCCAAAAGACGGTCGATTGGCCATTCTGCAGTAGCAGATAGGGGGACTGGCAATTGGTCCGAGGGCGGAGCCATGCCATCGCAGTTGGCCGTGGGCAAAGTGGCCGGATTGGCCAGGTGACCGGGGTCACCGGAGAGCATTTGCTCCGCTGAGAAAGCTGAAAAAGTTGGCGTAACGCTGTCCATTAAACGGAGATAACGGACACGGAGGCGTAAACAATTAAAAATACAAGCAGTTAAACACTTTACACAAAATAATTATACACGAAACCGTAAATGCAACGGTTAACAAAGGTTAAACCGGTGCGACGTCTTTAGATAATGGCGCAGCTACTAGAAATAGCACTGATTGGCGCAAAGCAAAACTAAATTAATGATTAAAAGTTATAAATTAATATTATTAATATATGGAATTAATATATAAATACAAAATAATATCAAAATATAAGATAATATCAAAGTACAAAATAATATCAAAATACAAAATAATATCAAAATACAAAAAAACAATTAAAGTAAAATAAATTAGTTTGAGCCCAATGCGCAATTAATAAGTGCGGGTGAATTCAGAATCCGATGGAGAAGGATTCGGTAAACAACGACAGGAACGAGATAATGACGAAAAAAAAACAATTTAAAAAAGCGTAATTATCAGTTGAACGAGCGGCGAAACAGATACTTCGAGTGCGAACTTTAAAGGAAAGGACGCAAAATATGCGAAATGCCTGTACCTAGAGGGCGGGCGGAACTAAAATATGTGAGTAATCTAAACGATGTTTCAAAGCACACACAGGCGCAAAATTAAAGTTATAATCGGAGGAAAAGAAATTGAAAAATTAAACTAAATTAAATAAATCTCAATGACCAAAGCCGGCAAAGTGATGCGGCCGAGTTCAAAACTCAAAATCTAACGGTTCCGAGCGTGGGAAAAAGTATTCAGAATCGGATGGGGAAAAAGGATTCAGAATTCGACGACTGGAACGAGATAATGAAAAGAAAAGAAAAATATTTTAAAAAAGCAAAAATTCCAATTGGACGAACGGCGAAACAGAGGTTTCAGATGCTAACTTTTATGAATAGAACAGAAAGTAAGCGAAAAAAATACCTGTATGCAGGACACGAGTATGCAGAGGCAGGAATCCAACGGACAGCGGCAAGGCACGTCTATCTCCAACGAAGGTCAGAGCAAAGTCCGGCGTTCAGGCTGATGAGCTGTCAATCATCTGGATCCTCCAATCAAGTTCTGGTGGGTGTGATTGTTCGGGCGTTCGACGTGTTCTTTAACTATCTCTCGTTAGGCCTAGCTTCACCAAGCATATTTTAATGAGAAAAAATAAAGGTATATTTACCCCAGTCTTCGACTATTTTCTATTGTAGAATTTGGCTTGGATTGGTGCACTTTCACTTAATCCCTAGAGCCGATTAAAAGTTGCTTCAAATATTAGATATTTTTTCTATAATCAAGGAGCTAACAAATTGTACCATACAATACTTTACGACTCCTATCGGCTATTATTATTATTATTCTTATTATTCTATTTTGTAGAATAATATTATTTTTGCTGTATATTCTACGATCCGTAGATTAATTTTTCCTACTCATTTTTCACTTCAATTATGATAGCACAGTAGAATATAAAGGCGTACCAAACCGTTCACTGAACGAAACACTGAACGATTTTGCACATCTCTCATAAACGAGCAGACCCTTTCAATGATTTGGTCATTCAATATTTGGATACACTACAAGTAAAAATCCGACTATTCGAAGTGAAAAGGACGATATTTATTCCGGATAATTTGGAAATTCATTTTTCGATGTAAAGGTGCAAAGAAAGGATTATACTTATCGAAAAAGCCCTACAATTTCATAATACTAGTATAAAATACGAAAATATAAACTACTAATATATGTATACAAAAACTACTACTAATATATGTATATAAAAACTACTACTATATAAACTACTAATATATGTATATAAAAACTACTAGTATATAAACTACTACTCTATAAACTACTAACATATAAACTACTATATTGAAAGTAAGAAATTTTAATACAAGAGGAAAAGTTTTAAATATACAGTAAAACTTCTCTTAGCGACCATCTCCATTCAGAGACCACTTCCTTTAACGACCATCCATTTTTTCTGTGAACTGGATCTCCTTTCTCTATAGACTCGGTGCTGAATTTACTTCCGTTCAGAGATCATCTCTCTCTCTGAGTGACCGCTTTTTCACGGCTTTGGCGGTGGTCTCCTTAGAGAGGTTTTATATTATTAAGAAAATAAATATTAAATGTGAGCGCTTTTCCAGAGAATGTCGAAAGTGTGTCCACTAAAAATATAATAACAAAGATGACAAGTGCGGAAAAACTTTTCTGTTAATTTGGATTTCGGTAAAGCGAAGTTCGGACGATTGGGGTTCTGCAATATGATGAACTTCGTATTTCTATCCTGCAGTGAAGTTTTAACTTGTAAGGAAGCAGTGAGTTAAAATAAGCCCTTAGTTTTTATAAGGACGTATGTTATTTGCGTTACCGTTGCGCAATGCAAAAGGTGCATATATATTTCCAAGCTTCTACTACATAATCAACCTAGCTCCCCAATGCGTATAATCACCGCCTTCTACTCTTCACGAATAAGCTTTGTTGTATGTATGTAAGCTTAGTTGTATGTCTATAAACGTATAGTGGAGTGATATTAGCCACCTGTGGGTTTACTGTTATCACCCTACTATACGTTTACATATAGTGGGGTGATATCGGTCGCGTGGGATGCACTGTGGGGTGACCCATGGGAAACGACAGACGAGATTTCAGCCACAGCTGAGAGAGAAAAAATTGCCAGACACAAGCATGGCTAAATGGTGTGCAATGGTGGGCGAGCTAAAGAAAATATTTTTAAGCCAAAGTTAAAACCATATATGCTGGTTTTGTCTCAGTGCAACTGTAAAATCTCAGTTTTAAAATCGACTCAGAATTCGTAATCCCATTGACGTAAGACGATCTACGTAGCTCAATCATTCTGTCAAGTCATTCTTAGTCATACGGCATAGGTACAGACACAATATAAAAGGAAAACTCGTGTCATGGTGTACATTAGTTTCGAGAAATTACCTGAAAGTGAAGTTCATTTCAGCAACGGTACTCTTCAAGCAAGGTATTTGATATTTTAATAATAATATACAGGCATAAAAAAGTAGTCCCTCTTTCAAAGCACAAGCCCAGTTTGCCCGTAATTCGGGTCTGACTACTAAAGGTACTTTAAGAAAAAAAAATTACTGACTAACTACCCACAGCAGTCCCGGAGTAAATTTCTTAGGCCTTAAGAGGTTCGGAATTTTCGGGTAAATGTAAGTCCACTAACCTGCTGTGGCGAGAAGTAAGTCACTAGTATATCGTGCCGTAAGTTCGGGTGCGACATGCACATAATATTGCAGAAACTATGCGCTTTTTCTGTCCATTTTAGTACTGTGTTTATTTCCCTCGGCGGAAAAGATCCCGATTCCTTAGAAACAGAGCATCCCATGCTGCATGAACTTTGCTGTCTTTGCGCCATAAAATTATAAAAAAACTACATAGAGTAAGACCTCAATAAGGCGACCACCGTAGGTTTCGTGTAAAAACGGTTGCTCAGAGAGTTGGTTCCTGAATGCAGGTGGTCGTGAAGAGAGGTTTTACTGTATGTTAATAGCATGCAGGTTTAAATTTCCACTTATTTAAGGGTGCATGTGTAAACATGCGAAAATAAATGTTAATTCATAAAGCATATTAGACTCCTTGTCAATGAATATGAAAAAATCTTATCAATCAAACATAAAGAAATCTCATCAATCAAATATAAAGAAATCTTGTCAATCAAAAATAAATAGGCTAAGGTGAAATAGGTTTTGCATATTTGACGGTGGAAATATTTATTTTTTTTCAGAGTGTTAGATTATGTAAGAGATTTGCTGAAAAGTTAAATTGTCAAACTGAAGAAAGCGTCATCTGCATGTTCAAAAATTACACAGAATGTTTTCGTAATAATGTGGAAGATTCTGCCATTTGAGTTTAATAATAATTTTAGCATGTAATTTCTTGTAAGCATTCGTCAATTATACTTGTCTCAGCAAGAAAAAGGAGGAGGCAGAAGATTCTCTTGAAATCGAAATCTACCGAAAGTATAATTTCCAAAAAGAAAGACATGAGCTTATATGAATTTAGGAATATAGTTGTTGGGTGTATATTTTCACAGAGCAGGACACAGGTACAAACAAAGAGGGCAGATGTCCAGGAGCTCGACGTGGATCTTTAATAACATAATATGATAGTATTTAATTGCTGATTGCTTAAATTTACTTTGGCCTCATGAAATTGCATTCTTATGTTAACGTTTACATACCAAAGAAGTGCCAATATGTAAAAATAACCATTTCATGATGACATTTTAAAAAATTTAATAAAAATCGTAAAGTATTGGATGAAACGTTGTCTATAACAAATGGGTCTGTTGTTAAGGTATTATTACCCTCCGCAGGGATAACACAATTGCCAAATATGGTCAACACAAGAAAGCCTCCGGGGCGAGAATTTTGTGAGTTTTCGTGGGGGAATTTATTATACAATAATTTTTGCCACCCACGTATTAATTACAGCTCAAACTAGAGCTTGTGTAATTTTGGAGAAAAAGAGACGCTTTCCCCATCCTGGATTCGAACCAGGGTCCCTCCGTTTAGCCCGGAGTGTCTTGGACCGCTAGACGAATGAGGAGGACAAAAAAAAAATTATTGTACAACAAATGGGTCCCCAACAGTACTCAGGCTCGAGGTCCCAAATTCTCCCAAATGCTCACCTAATTGATAAATGTTCCTCACCTTCAGATTTAAATCAAAGGAGCCAATCATCGGATATGCAAGACGAGCATTGATATTTTTTAGACTCGCCTATAGTACATTTTGCTCCTTTGGCTTATTGTGTTATTTTAAAAAGCAGTCTAACACATTATCCCCTTAATTGGGAACTTTTCTATTGGGAAGCTTTGTGTTTGCTCATAGACAGGGAGTTTGATCACTGCCTTTACCTCAGTGGGTTCAGATGGTAATCAAACAGCACGTGACTGGTGGAGTACTGACTGGTAGAGCATTGGCTGGTATAGCACTGACTGGTACAGCACTGACTCGTACAGTACTTGACTGATGATCAAGGGGTTTTGTATTTGGCTCCGGCTAGGCGCCAAGAAACTGTTTTTTTTTTCCTTTGCGAATAATTTATCGTCTATTATTATTAGATCGTTGGCAATGACGAGACTTGTTGACTTCAATAAAAAGGTTAGAAAATATTTTAAATTGACCAGGGTGTACGATTGATCCTGTACAATTAGTATTGTAATGATCCTCTGCAGAACGAAGGCAGATCATTGCATGTTAAAGTAATACAAAAACAGATATAAAACAATAAGATAAGATGACAACGGATTTACAATTAAAACACATTTATTCTAGATCTAGCACATAGTTACTAGTATTTCCTAATTTAACCTTGCCTCTAGTCTCTAAACCTTGTCCCCACCTTGATTCCTTCCGAGAAGTTGTTGCTCGAAGAAGAAGGTGCTCAACCAGAGTCAGCACCTCTCTTGGCTCTTGCAAGGTACCGACTCTCTCTTTCCCCTCAAGAACGTTCTGGGCAAAGTTCTGTCATCCCGACAATTTCCAGGACCACCTAATGGCCCCTTTTTAGTCGTCGCTCGTTATGTATTCAGCTGCGAAATCCTCTCTCCTTTCTTATGGCCGGACGCCGTTTTTCAGCATCCTTTGTGTCATGATCGTTCCTTTCCGCGGCAAATGTGCTTCCCACGGGTTACGTATGGCCGATACCGCCGTCAGCGTGTCGTCGAGGTCAAATCTCTTCGTGGGAAGCCAAAATGGTAGTTCGTCTTTGTCTACATATTTCCATCGAAAAATCTAGAAATGATAATGTTATGGAACCGTAGTTCGCGGTGATCATAACATTAGGTCGAAGTCGCGGCCGTGTGTTTTCTATATATTATATTGACTTGGCCGGACAGCGATTCGCTGCGGGCTGCATGCTACCTACAATGAGTAGTTTTGCGGCCCAGCTAATATAACGTATCGACTATTACACTATACGCAGAAAATTTTTTAATTTTCTGATTTACAGGTTTTAAATACTTGGAAGAAAAACTTTCTGCGTTTCCTTTTATTTTTTTCAATAAATATAGAATCAGTACCTAATCAAATACAAATGGAGATTATTACAACCCAGTACCGTTTAGATTTGAACGCAAAGTCCGTTGAAATTGGCGTGCCTGGATTTTACAAATATTTACCTGTCAGATTTGAAATACTCGAAAATTCGCGTATGAAATTATTTCCATAATCGTAAATACTTATTGGTGCGCGCAGTTATTCACAATTATGAAAGGGAATAAGCCTCCTGTCAGATTTAGAATTGCTGACATTCGCCTTGGTCAGTTTTGAAAGAAACCACTGCGAACAGGATTTCCTCCGAAGTAGAGAAGACGTTTGCATAAAAGCGATTCCAAGTTTGTCATGAAAAGAACATTAATTTTAGGGTTGATCTTCTCCTTATTTTTTTCGATATCAATATGCTATGAAAATTTAAGTTTTTGGTTTTTGCGGTCCAAATGAACTTAAAACTTATTAATTTGGCCCGCTTGAGCCTTTGAGTTTGACATGCTTGCTGTGCATGATACATAATATCATATATTACCTAACTGATTCGATAAATTATACGATAAATGATTAGTCTTGTGTAGAAAATTTTATGTATCTTCTTCACCGCTCGAAATCTGTTAATGTCAATATTTCCTTTTATTTTTACAGATGAAATTGACATATGTTTTGATTATGATGATAGTGGTAAGCATGGTTGGCTCTTCTCTGCAAGATGGTATCTCCCCGGGAGAACTCATAGATGCAAGTGCTCGGGCGATATTACAGTTTATTCAAGCACTTCGCAATTTCCAACAGAAAATGCAGGACCATTTCGAGGAGGTCGTAAGCGGCGGATCTCGATAATTGCTACAGATAGCATCAATGTTATTGAAATATTTGAATGCAGTTTAACGGAATATTTTTTCCGGATAATACAAAATGTGAATGCTGAAATGTTTCCGCATTTCATGCCATAATAATTTTAAAATTTCAGTGTTAAATTAAGAAAACGTTAAATTAAGATTAGCCAAAATATGTTGAATTAAAGAAATTTTCTTGCTAAGAACCTTCTTTGTTTAATTTAGCCATTGGTCGTTATTTCTACTTACAAAATATCAATATAGTATAGTTCGTTATAAAGTAAATTCTCCAGCATTCAATAACCTTTGGTTAGAAGTAGAAGTTTATTATCCTTGTATTTAAAGAACAATTGGATCTTTTGACATGCCGTAAGCATAGTTTCAAAGAAATGTGGTACATATTTTTGCCAAACTAATATCGTAAATACATTTATCGAACGAATGTGGGAAACATTTTAGTCAACCAAACGTAAACATATTTATCAAACAAATGTCGTAAATATATTTGTCGAACAAATGTCGTAAACATATTTGCCAAACAAATGTCATAAACATATTTATCAAACAAATACCTGAAACGTATTTATCAAACAAATATCTTAAGCGTAGCTTTCACACGAATGTCTTAAACATAGTTATAAAACAAATGTCACAAACATAGTTATAAAACAAATGTCACAAACATATTTTTGAAACAAATACGTTTACGAAATAATAAATATCGTCACCTTGACCGATCGCTTTCTTTGAATAATATAAACATAATTCTTAGCATTTTCCCCATCCAATGAGCCACGGGAAACACACTTCCACTGTAAGACAAAAATTGGTCGAAAGAAGCAAACCCAGTTAGCCCTGTTCTATCCTTTAAAATAGAAAAGTATTTATATATATGTGTGATATATTATATACACGTACGTGAAGGGAATACAAATTATAAATTCTATAATACACATGTTTGTTCCGTGTAAATAACACAGCATAACGCACTCGAGACCCAATACTATAACCAGCAAATAATATAAAATAAAAAAGTTCTATCCTTTGACAACACAA
The DNA here is from genome assembly GCA_006491805.2 of Dysdera silvatica. Classification (NCBI taxonomy): domain Eukaryota; kingdom Metazoa; phylum Arthropoda; class Arachnida; order Araneae; family Dysderidae; genus Dysdera; species Dysdera silvatica. The sequence continues at coordinate 48,641 of QLNU02014575.1, read as the reverse complement.
TTTTGCCACGATAACTGTATGCACTTTCTTTGTGGATGAAATGCCTTATGAGCCCTAGCTAGGAAGGATAGGATGGACCACTAAACAATGTGACTCACGCCATCTTTAGTCAATGAATATTGAGTTTTTCTTTGCAGTTCATTATTATCAGCATCCAGGTCCACCAATAATTAAAATTTCTCGGGTATTTACAACTAAACAGGATTAAAATGGCGCTTAGTTTTAAATAGCATTCGGTCTCTTCAAGCCCTTAAGCCAGGCGGCCCTAAGTCCGGACCTACTTGGCCTGAACGTAAATCTGTTACCGTCTGTGTTTTTGTTGAGTAGTACAGTAAAACCTCCGTTAACCGAATCCCTGAAACCGAAATATGTACGGTAAGAAAAAGGGTTTTTTTATTATTTTTTAAAAAATTGAGTTGTGAAATTTTTGCCAGCAAGTGTTTCCGGCCTGGTTCAACCCTTAGACCAAGGAGAAATGGGGTGCTTCAAGAGGCATTACCGGGCTTTTCTCCTTGGGTCCCTCTTATAGGATTCAAATGACGCAAAAAGTTTTCCAGACACACGGCCGGAGCGTGCACGGGTACGACGTACACGGGCGGCCGAATATTGGGGCGACCAAATATTAGAAGTAAACATGATCAAAAAGAAATTTTTATTTAAAATTTTTAAAAAATTGTTCAAAGCATCGATTTTGTTTTAAAGACTGTAATTTCCATGAAAACTGCGGTTCAAACTTTCATCCAAGGCTTCATTTGGGTCTCCGGACCGTTTTAAATAGACAAATCAAGTGATTTCTCTGGACTTTTATAAACCCACGTATCGAAAAAGCAATCTCTTCTCTCTGGCCTTCATGAGTGCACGGGTGTATTATATATGAGATGTTGTGCCTCATATCAGAATGACTTCCTCGACGTCCTTTGCGGTCACTCCCAGGATCCACGTACTCTAAATTAACTCCAGCTAATGCTGGTAGCCAGGGCGGGATTTAGAATGCGAGGCGAACTGGGCTCAACGATTTTTGGCTCCCCCTCCATTTGCGTAACTAGGGGGCTAACCTCCTAGAAAATTTCTTCTAAGCATCGTGGTATACTGTTTAGCCCACCTTAGAAAAAAAGTTAGCCCCCTAGACATCGAAGCTAGTTACGCCCATGCCCATCCCGCACCGTACTGGCAGAAGCAAAATTCTGTCGTTTCGCCACCTGAAATGCGATGAAAAATCGCAGACGATAGGGAAGGAGCGACATTTATGGTTAGCCTACCTTATATGCATTATTATAAGATATAATAATGATATTTTTATAAAAATCTTTAGATTATTTGGCGACGATTTTTTGAATATTGTAGGATGGGTAAGGGCAGATGCAGAAAAAATTTCAGGTGGGCACAAAGCTTGAAAACTCCACTTACAAATTAGTTTTATGTATTTTTCACTTGAAAATAATAAATCTTAATGTCAATTTATTATTCACAGGGTGGCGCACGCCCCATGCCTGGATCCGGCCTTGGGGGGGGGGGGGCAGAGAATTTTCACGCAATTTTTCAGAATTTCAGATTTATAAAAAAGGATGGAAGCCGCCCTCTCGGAAAGAGCTGACAGACAGAATTCTACGGCAAATAAACTGCAATTGAAAACAAATTCGCTGCCTCTTGCTCCCCTAGAAATTTTGCGTCTTGGGAAAGTGCCACAATGTGCCCATTTATAAATACCGCACTGCTAGAGAAGAGCCTTCCCCCATACTTAGCTCGCATTTGTAAAAGAAACGCAAATTATACGTATAAGATACCGTCCAAACGTATCCATTATTTGATGAAGATCATCGCCACTGAACAGCCATCTTATATATTTATTATTAATATATTACTTCATAAATATATATGTGTGCAGAGAAAGGATATTATTATAAATACACAGTAAAAATATTGACCAGGGTCTACCATGATACAAATATCTTTGGATGGAACATAACTTGTTATGTTCCATCCAACAAGAAGAGAAAAGAGAAGGAAAAAAAAAGGAAATTATAAAAGAAAAAAATTATAAAAAATATAATAAATTTCTCAAAATCCGAGCCGTTAGTTACCGTTCGTATTTTGGCATTAGAGATGGAAACAGGGCAGCATTATTGCGTAGATAAATATCTAGGTACCGCGTTTTTTAAAGGACCAGACGCAAGGAAGACTCACCCTCATATGCGTAACTTGAGGGTTAAATATAATGTAAATTGGGGAGGGGGGGACAAAAACCCAAAATTTTATAGAAAGAAAGATCTTGCATCTTTCCCAAAAAAATCGGGGGGGCATTACGCCTGTGTCAATGCTAATTTAACTCTTTGCTTACCAATCCGGCCGAACCAACACCCCCTACATTGAAAGCCTCCACACTAAACTGTAATGGCCGACGCCGTGATCCAAAGCTTTACCACAACATCATTTATACACTGGGCGTTTCAACGCGCATGGTGTAGTTTGCATCAGGGTTTAAGCTGGCATAAAAAATGTTATCGCAGAAATTCTAAAGAAGATTAGTTTGTTTTCGTCGCTCGAAAAGTCGTATCAATAAAATTATTTACAACAACGATGCTTTGAATTACTGTAGGAAACATACTTTAAGTTTAAGAAAAAATAACAGTGAAACATAATCAAAGTTTTATAAGTGTAAAGACAACATTATAAGCGTAAGTAAGGTATAACGTTGTCTTTACTTATAAATCTAATCTGCGTAATGCTACTTTAGATTATCTTACATAAATCAAAGTGATTAAAAAAAAAGGCAAAGTTTGTTGCCTGGATATTAAACAGATGTTGTTTTTTGCGACGGACACAATTTTCTTTCTCGCATTTTAGATTAATTCGTCGCATTTTGAGAAAAGTGACCGTAGTTTAAATATAAATATAAAATAAATCTCAATTAAATTATTGGTCAATAGAAAAATGTCTACGTGCTGAATGTACACTAACACAGTATTGAAAAAGAAGTCGTATAAAATTATTATGTATATATTCTAATGGATGCAAAAATTTTTATTTAAATATTGACTCACTATTATCCCACAGAGTATACATAATTGTGAACAACTAATAATTTTAATACATCACACTGCTTAGAAGAAGCATGCACTAACTCAATGAAGTTTGAAGCAAAAAGTCTAGCTAGTGTATTTTTTATATAAATCTGAAGTTGACTGAGAGATTAATTCTTTCATATGTTTTTTAAAAAAAAATTTAAATTATGCAACAATTATTCAAAAATTAAATTAAATTGCCCAAGTATATATATATATATATATATATCATCATCATCATATTCAACCATTATCTATCCACTGCTGGATGAAGGTCTCTCCAAATGCTTTCCACACAAGTCTATCCTGGGCCATTCGTTTCCACGTCACCCCAACCTGTTTTCTTATTTCATCCACCCATCTAGTTTGAGGACGTTTTCTAGGTCTTCGGTGGTCTCTTGGAATCCAGTTCAGAATTTCTGTTGTCCATCGTTGATCAGTTCTTCTTGCAATATGCCCAGCCCATCGCCATTTCAGCCCTTTTACTTTAACAATGATGTCCTCTACTCTAGTTTGCTCTCTCACCCAAGTGTTTCTTTTTCGATCTCTCCTAGTTATTCCAAGCATGCACCTCTCCATGCTCCTTTGCGTTGTCTGTAACTTTCGTATTGCTCCAACTGTTAGACTCCATGTCTCTGATCCATAAGAGAGGACTGGCAATACACACTGGTTGAAGACCTTTCTTTTTAGACACAAAGGCAATTTCCCCTTCAGGATAAAACTGTTTCTTCCAAATGCACTCCAGCCAAGTTTAATACGTCTGTTGAGTTCTTTCATAATGTTGCCATCCATTGAAATCAGCTGGCCAAGGTAAATATATGAATCAGCAATTTCTAGCTCAGTGTTGTCAACTTGTATTTTTGTTTCCTCTACAAAATTATTGAACATGATCTTAGTTTTTTGTAGGTTCATCTTGAGTCCAACTTCTTCACTTCTAGTTGAGAGCTCTTGTACCATGTCTTGGAGTTCTAATGGGTCCGTTGAAAAAATAACAATGTCATCAGCAAACCGCAGATGATTTAAATATTCACCATTTATTTTTATTCCCTTGTTATTCCAATTTATCAGCTGAAAAATCATCTGTAAAGCTGAAGTAAAAAGTTTTGGAGAAATGGTATCTCCCTGCCTCACACCTTTACCAATTTTGATAGCTTCGGTATCTTTATGTAACCGAAATTTTGCACTTGCATTTTTATACACACGTTTCACCATGTCAATGTACACATCCTCAATGTCTGTTGATCTTAAAGAGTTGATGACTGCTGATGTTTTAATAGAGTCAAAGGCCTTCTCATAGTCAATAAATGCAACACACAATGGAAGTTCATATTCATGTGTTCTTTCAATTAATTCTCTTAATACTTGAATATGGTCCACTGTACTGAATCCACTTCGAAATCCAGCTTGTTCTCTTGGTTGAGCTGCATCTAATTTTTTCTGCAGGCGATGTGTTAGCACTTTTGTGAAGATTTTATAAATAGCAGGTAACAAGCTAATTGGTCGGTAATTTTTCAAATCCTCTTTATCACCTTTTTTATGCAAAAGAATTACTGTTGCAGAATCCCATTGGTTTGGTATGTTACCGCTGTTAAGACATTTGGTAAAGAATTTTGCAAGTATGTCTTCTACATATTCTCCAGCTTCTTTTAGGATATCTAATGTAATACCATCATCACCAGGGGCTCTTCCTTTCTTCATACTTTTTATTGCAAATGAAACTTCTTCTTTTAAGATTTTAGGAGCTGTTCCTTCGACTATTGCGGCGTCTTCGTTTAATCCACTGTTACTTTCATATAGTTTTTTGTAGAATTCTTCAACTCTTCTAAGTATTTCTTCCCTATTTCTTGTTACGGTGCCATCCTCTCCTTTTAATGCAATGATGTGTTTCTTCCCAACAGATAAACTTCCTTTAACAACCCTAAGGCTCTTGTTATTTTCAATGGCTTTCCTTACTAGCTCACAGTTGAATTTTCTTATGTCTTCTTTCATGCTTTTGCGCAGAGTTTTACAAAGTTCTATGTACTCAATCCTGGAACTGGTATTTCGATTGTCCACCTTCATATCTCTTCGCCTTTTCATGAGCTGTTTCGTCTTCTCAGATAATTTGCTATTGTGCTTTTTACAGGTTACACCACCAATTTCCCCAGCAGTTTCAACTATTGTCTTAACAATGTTTTCATTTGCTTCTGAGATATCACTTTCATCAATAAGTCCTTCCAGTGCAGAAAAGCGATTTTTTAATTCCAACTTGAATGCCTCGGTATTTACTTTCAGTTTCATTAGATCAACCTCCCTATTTACTTGTTACCCTAATGAGCTTCTGTCGTTCTAATTTAGTATTTAAGTGCACTTTACATCTCACCATTCGATGATCACTTCCAGTATTAAATCTGTTCAGTACACTGCAATCTTCAATAATTGATTTCTTGTTTGCCAGGATATAGTCAATTTCACTAGTTCCCCCATTTGGGTGTTTCCATGTCCATTTTCTTTGCGGTTTCTTCTTAAAAAATGAATTCATGATGCTAAGGTTTTCAGCTTCTGCAAATTCGATGAGTTGATCGCCACGTTCATTCCTTTCCCCATATCCGTATTTACCAACCGATGTCTCTCCTTGTTCCTGTTGTCCAATTCTTGCATTGAAATCCCCCATGATGAGCTTGATATGTTGTTTCCCTTTGGTGTGTAACTCTTTGATTTCTTCATAAAATTCTTCAACCTCTTCGTCGGTATGGCTTGATGTTGGTGCATATACCTGTACTATTTGAAGTTGGTATCGCTGGGTTAGTTGAACAACAAGCCTCGCTGCTCGATCTGATGTACTTTCAACTTCCAGAAGACAGTCTTTAATTCTTTTGTTGATTAAGAAGCCAACACCACTTGTTCTTCCAGTTTCCGTTCCTCTATAGTAAAACAAATGTCCGCTTTTCAGTTCCACCAACTCTTCACCTTTTCTTCTAATTTCACTGAGTCCTACAATGTCCCATTTGATCTTGTCTAGTTCCTCTTCCAATTCCTGAAGTTTTGCTTCAGAAGCAAGGGATCGTCCATTAAACGTAGCCAAGGTCAATAACAAATGGCAGCCTGGGCCATTCCAGTGATTCTTAGCACCCC
>QLNU02014575.1:6824-42365 GCA_006491805.2 Dysdera silvatica | reverse complement strand
AATGGCATTTTATAAAAACAACACCAACAAGTAAAAACAGTACTAAGAAATAAGACAACAAATCAAATTAGTCAGCAAATAAAATTTTTTGAATTCACTCAATTTTCATTTAATTTTCTAATTAGACTTCAATAGTTTTTCGTTGGAATTTTAAGATCAGTGTTGTACGATAAGTCGAAAATTCTTAAGTTTATGGGTAAATATTGCGGCCATCTGAAAAGCCTCTCTTTATTATTATCGTTACTACTTTTCACTGGAACCAATCTGATCAATATAGGTTATAAGAAAAGGCTCTATTATTTTAAACAATTCCTAAATGTTATAGATAATGGACTTGATTTCTTTTACTACTTGATCTACTACATCACGCTGCTCTGCAAGGATGGTCCCACTAGGCAGGCCAATGCCGCCAACATCAACATATAAGACAATTTCATCTATAAAATAAAGATTGCATTTCTGCTGTCATAATCATGAATTCTGTGCAAAATTTTATAATAAACATATACTCGCCGCAAAATATACATATATGCATGTACTGACGTACGCAGAATGTTCATGAAGGGGAGTTATAGGACCAATGGAGGCTCACAAAGCTAGGACTCATATATTCCCATGTTAAATATTCAAAAACTATGACAATTGGGGTTCGAACATACATCAACACACCCTGCATACGCCAGTGCATGTATGCAATATTTTGTGAGAAAAGTTAAGATTGCGGTAAAAGCGTTTACCGGGTTAGAATGACTGAGCCATCCTACACATGTTAATGATAATCATCATCTTATTGATATATACGCTACAATAATAAAATCGTATTATATTGTATTTTGCGAAATAACTTAGTAATTTTGACCAACAATGGCGTTGCTGAAAGTATATATTTATAACCTCTTAAATCACTATTTTTACCCAATTAAGGTTGTGAAATTAAATTATCGTTTATTACTAACTGGCTGGTGCTTAAAACCTTTGTAATTCATCTCTTGAATAGTTTTCGAGACAGCAGCTCTGAGTTCCTAATTTTTTTACTAGTGGCGCTTTAAGCAGTCTCATCTTGTACAGAATAGGCACTTTACTATACCTATACATCACTTTCGTATATATATAGCTCTCCCCGTTAGACACTTATCTGCGTGTATAAGGACTTTACTGACCACCCTCTATATATATACAGTGAAAATCGTTTATAATGACGCCGGTTTTATGACGACCAACCGCGTAGAAGGACGGAATTTTTACAAGAAGTTTGCTATTCTACTCCATACTAAATATAACGACGAAACCTACTATAACGACGGTCATTTTGTAGTCTACTTAGATTCTAAGTAGGAATATAACGACGCGACTTAACAATCATAAATCAGAACCACGAGGGTTAGTTATTGAAATTTAAAATAGTTATCAAAATTTAAGCTTTATTCTGATCGTGTTTATTTACATATGTCCGAGAAATTTTTGTTATTGCTAAACCTGAATATCGAAGATAATTAACTTAAAAAAAGCGATTTAGTAATTGAAAATATAATGAGGGTGGTATTCCTAAGGGGCTCATTCCATTTTTTCAGCGTAGAGTCCATAAAACTCTTAAACTGGAACTGTTCTGAAGTCATTAGTATAATAAAATACTATTTATTACATTTGTTTTCTACATTATATACTTTAGTAGTATTTTCTACAATTTTTTCAATTTAAAAATCTGAGGAAGTACTATGTACTTAGTATAGCTATAACATAATATAAATGGAAATTAAATTCATTATGATTAAGTATATGTTTATTTAATTTTGAAACAAAAAGTTTATTGTTTTTTACTGCCAATATAATATATAAAACTCTAGAGTGCATTACTATAGACTACTATGAGTTTAAATATGGTTAAAACGAACCGGGAGGTACGTGTCCTTGAAGGACATTAACCGAGATTTCCTGTATATGTACAGGAGTTGTATGTAGTCCATGTGATGCTTTATATAAGAGTATCTCCTCCTCAAGAGGAGTAGCTCTCCTCAAAAGCTGGTAACCCTCCGTTTGTGAACTTTCGGTCTGTCCTTCTCTTGGTTCAATGCTTTCTTTCAGAAGAAGGGAGAAATTACTGTTCTTGTCAGAGAATGTGATTCATCACGATTTGACAAGCCATGTAATAATACCTTTCGGGCCTATTTACTAACGAGCCTCGTTTGTAATTTCAGTTCAAAGAGGTAAATATATAGATTTCGTTGTGAGGTATAATATTTAAGTGCAATACATAATTAAACGCTTTTAGTGAAAAGAATTTTGTTAAAAACACTGAACTTTAGTTTACAACTGCGGTAAACACAGTTAATTGCTTTTGTTCGACCAATAGGCTAAAAAAAACTACTATTTAAAGAACAAATTCAGTGATCGAGATATCACTGAAGCGCAATGAATACAATAGAAACTAAACTTTCCAGAATAAATTATATATATATAGCATGATCGTTATCATTTTTATAAGTCTGGGCCTACAAGTAAAACTTAATAGATAATATATACAAGAAATTTATCTATGAAATTTACCATCATTCTTTACGTTTATCTTGGAAAGCCACACATAAATTTGAGATATCAACATTAAAAAAATATCCCACCCTCCTTTATATATTTCCTGAGCTCACCATTGACCTTCATTTTAATTTAAAACTCGAAAAGGTTAAGATCTTCATTAACTCCAGCATATGTTAAGTATTTTATTCCAATCTCCATATATACAGGAGCAAGAATTCTAAAAGATCAAAGTTAAATATACTTTTTGTAGGTGATAGGTATCTCCCGAAATTGAACTATTGAAAAGGAATTTCAGAGCAACCACGGTATTTCCAACTTCATGGAAATTGGGTTCTACTTCGAGTTAAAGTTCCAAGAATGAAATTCTTCAATTTTGCCGTTATTTTAGCACTTCCGAACTTCCCCTGTTTGTTGCCGAGCTGCTGGCTGGCAAAGGCTGGGCTTTGGCACTGGCGGCGGAACTTTGTTTGGGGCTGGCGAAACGTTGAAATCCCTGCCTTCCAGCAGCACGGCTTCGCTCGCGGCGTTTTGAAATCCATGTTTTCACCGTGCCGACGTGCTGCTCAAAATCGACTTCGAACCGGTACGAAACAGAACAAGCATGGACGGGCATTTGGCCCAAAAAAGGCTTTACCATTCACCTTGACGAGAATTCGAATTATGAGCATGAGTGGAGGAAGAATATTATTTCTAATATAATGTCTAATTCGTTAATCTCTTTCTTATGACCTCACCTGCATATTCTGCAATAATACCAGATGGGCTCACCTAGCGGTAATTTCACGAATCTTGCCATTTCAAAGCTTCTCTCAGATTCAATCTTCCGGCATCCAGTCTCTGCCAAAATGGTTTTGATTTATTGTCTTTCTCATTTGAAGAAATCCCAACATTGATTAATAGGACTTCATGGCAAATGCTATTTATTTTAACTTATGACCTAAACATCCAGTCACTTGCTTACATTTGGATCAATTTGCATAATGACGAGGTTATCATCCTATCTGTTTTGGCATATTAATACATCCATAACACCTACGTGTATTTCCTCAATCCTTTTAATTTTATGTATTTGGCGTTTCATCCCTCGCTCTTTTATATAAAGTGCAATATTGTAATTTAGCAGTTTAAGAATCTAGTTAAACTATATAAAAAAAATTATAACCACCTTCAGATTATTAAGAACCACTGATTCACTAATTACATTAATAAAGTAATAATAATTAAGGTTAATAGTCAAGTCTGGCTTATAATTAGTCGTCTTAATACGAATACAAGAATCTAAATTTTCGGTAGTTAAATTACTCTTACTCTTACTTCAAACAAATTTCATGTATGAAAATATTTTCTCACACTTATAAGTTGAACCGAATGCGGACTAAATGACAAAGCTAATTTTTGTAAGAGATGAAAACTTCGGAGGAAGTGTTGCCCAAAACATTGATGTTATGAAAAGATCATACTCTTCTGATTTTTCTTTTTTACAAGATATCCGTCAAGGAATTATGGACCGGTGTTGACAAACATCAATTTCTCCAGGAAATTATGTTAGAATTTTTATTTTTTAAAAATAAAAAACCATGTTCGTTGCTACAACTTTGTAATCAAACAAAACTATTATTATTATTGTTTATTTTCAGTTTAGTTTTTTTATGTATTCTTCAAGTGTTCGTTTCGTATTTATGTTTTATAATTTATTTTTATATATCTTACTTTATTTTCGGAATTCAAATGGGTCACTTGAAATTATAAAATGGGTCACTCGGGGACCCGCGCGTTATAGGTTGCCAAGGCCTGATTTAAAGATTCGTTGCCTTCACAATAGCATGCATTATAATCAATGCTTAAATTGGGCCGGAGCCCACCGTAGCTCGACTCCTGTAATTTTTCATTTTTGGCGATTATTTAAATATTAACCGGAGTCCTTAAATGGACACTGTCATGAAAAAGTAATAAATTTGAGATTAAGGTCAAGCATTTTGTTGTCCATAAAAATGAACATAAACAATTAATATGATTTATCGATTCTTTTGCAGCCATTACATTTTTTAATCGATTTAACATAACATTAGGATTTTCTCTCTCTCTCTCTCTCTCTCTCTCTCTCTCATGCAGTTTTTTGTTAGTAATTGAGCCCTGAGTGCAATAGTGTGTAATTAAGTAAGTAAGTAAGTAAGTAAGTAAGTAAGTAAGTAAGTAAGTAAGTAATACTTTATTCCTTATTATTATGTACATCAGGAGACCATACAAACGATTTGCTTGGGAAATGGAAAGAGAGCAGTAGCGATGCTAGTAACGGGGCTCTCTTTCCGGAAGACAAAGCAAGGGATTTCTCGTATTCAACAAGAAACAATAACGATATCGATTCGCGCGTACAGATCCTCAAAGTTATAAAGCAATTTACATTCGCTGGTGTATAACATTTACAGAGTTTATGAGCAGAGTCTTGACTCGAAGACGTTACAAGTGAAGGTTGAAGTCCAAAGGTGGAATCTTTGTGGGCTGCAGAATAAGAATGTTTTTCCTTGTAGCCTGTACCGAGAAAAGAAGTAGGAGAAACAAAAATAGTAGAAAAATGTAAATGAATTTTGAGTTGACCGTTGCGGGTGCAGTTTTAAAGGACATTTAAAGGGAAAGGCAGACAAAAGAAAAATGGAAAAGGAAGAGCAGGGAGAGCAGAGGAGGGGGAAGAACTGAAAACTAAAAGGAAAGAGTGGGAAGGCAGAAGTAGCAGGCAGAGCATACTTGATTTAAGTACCAATCAAAGATTTTGGCTTTAAGGGTGAGAAAAGAGAGATTTAAATTCTTGAGGAATTGAATTCCAGATTTTAGAACCCGTAACGGAGACACTGTGTGTTTTATAGTTTGTGCGAGTCCGCGGTATTCTGATATCGTCCTGGTGACGTGTATTGTAATCATGTGTCGTCTGTGAGATGGAGAAAGGTAAAGCTAGGTCACTTTTAGTGACTTTGTACACAAGGAGTGCAAGTTCATATTTTACTAAGAGAGTGAAAGGAAGAATGCGCCATAATTTAAAAAATTGGCCAGTGTGTTCATGGAAGCCTGCAAAGTTAACTATTCGCATAAGCTTTTTTTTTTGCGTTCCTATCAATTGCCAAAGGGTGGTCAAATATGTGATTCCCCAGACCTCAAGACAGTAGGTAAGTTTTGAATAAAATAAAGAATAGTAAAGAATCATTAGGATATATTGAGGAACGACATGTCTGAGTTTCGAAAAAATTCCCAGGAGACTGCTAAGAGAATTGGTGAGATCGTTAATGTGTTCTTTCCAGGTTAAATTTGAATCGAAAATTACTCCAAGAAGTTTGGCTGATTTCGTTTCCTGAAGGATGGAGTTGCGGAAAGTAATAGGAGACCTGTTAGGTAATATTTTTTGCCGGGAATGGAAGATAACGTAGTTAGATTTTGCAATGTTTAGCTCTAGTTTGTTAACGTAAAGCCAACGTGAAATGTTATCTAAATCTTGGTTGACTTTTTGCACTGTTTCTTCGATATTTTTTCCCAATACCAGAAGTGTCGCGTCGTCAGCATAAAGAAACAGCTGACTAGTCGGGACAGCTTGGGGCAAATCGTTGATGTAAAGAAGGAAGAAAAGCGGAGCTAAACAGCTTCCTTGAGATACACCAACGCAAATAGTTTTGCGAGTTGAGGGAGTATTACCTATGAAAACTTGCTGTTGCCTATTGGAAAGGTAGCTGTTCAGTAATTTTAGAGGTGTACCCCGAATACCATACCGTTCTAATTTCGTCAGTAAAATGTCATGCTTAACATTTTCAAACGCTCTTTGGAGATCTATTTGCATTCCTATTACAAAATTGCTTTTGTCTATTTCGTCAGAAATCATCTCTTTAATATTAAGGAGGGCGGTAGTTGTTGACCTGTGTTTTCGAAAGCGGAATTGATGTTTGTAAAGTAAGTTTTTGCTTTCGAAATATGATTCAAGTCTACTGTGTAAAGCCTTTTCAAAAATTTTGCTAATAACTGGAAGGATAGAAATAGGATGATAATTCTGAATGTCAGATGGGTCGCCTTTTTTAAATATAGGAATAATTTTAGCCATCTTAAGCTTCGAGGGGAAAATACCCTTATTGAAGCTGATATTGATTAAATGCGCAATAGCATTTGCAAAGAAATCTGGGTTGGCTTTAACAATATGCGGCGGGATATTATCGAGACCTGTGGACTTGGAACTAAGAGCATTAATAGAAGGCTTGACCTCGTTTCTGCTCAATGGTTTAAGGAAGAAAGGAGACCCGGCAGCGGGGAGGGGTTCAAAAACTTCTGAGTGGTGCGGGGGTGGGACTACTGTTGGGAGGGGGGGATCGTTTGCAAAAAGTTCGTTGAAGGCGTTGGCTATTGTATTAGTTGTGTGGAGCTCAGTGCCAAAGGCATTGATTTTGGTGGGGAGGAGATTATTTGATTTTTTGCGGTTTAGGGCCTCGTAAATTGTTTTCCACGTAGATTTGTTGTCTCCGAGTGAGATTTTAAACTTCGCATCAAAGTAGTTCCTTTTGGCTACTCTCAGGATTGTAGTTAACAAATTTCGATAAGAAACATATTTTGATTTTAAAAGGGGGTCAAAAGGACTGTTCCTGTATTTAGCATGAAGCCGATCCCTATTGATGATGGATTTCGGGATACCTCCTGTGATCCAAGGCTTTCTTGGAGTGCGTTTATAAGACTTATTAGTTAAATATTCGGAATTTTTTAAAGCCCCAGTTACCCCTTCTGTGAGAATATTGTAAGCCTCGTTGGGATCGAAACTGTTGTACATCGCGTCAAGCCAGTTTGCATTGTTGAGTAGTGAGGAAACTTTTTCTAGGTTGTAGGAAATTCTCGGGGTTTTACGATCAATAGTGCATCTTGGTAGTAAATTCGATATTTTAATAAATACCGGAAAATGATCTGAGATTCCCGTTTGAATTATGCCTGCCTGAAATGGATAGTCGGTGATGTTGGAATAAATATGATCTAGGAGGGTTTTTGACACGTCTGTAACTCTGGTAGCTTTATTAATGAAGGGAATGTAGCCGTGGGAAGCAAGGATGTTAGATAAAGAACGGTTAATAGGGGTGTTCTCGAGCGAAATTATATTAAAATCACCGCAAAGTATTAAATTCGATTTTGAAAAATTTTGGAAAAAAGAAATTTCAAGTGCTTTAAGGAAGTCGGCTGCATTGTTGTTTGGTGAACGATAAATAACACCCACAGAAACTGTATTCAGGGGGAAATAAGTATTTATGTCCAGAAAGAGTGATTCGCAGGAATCAATTGGGCCGACGTTTTTAATTTTGTAATTAACCGTTTTATGCACGTAAATAGCTACACCCCCGTGAGAGCTGTCTGGTCTGGAGACGTGTTCTAGACGGTAATTATCTAGATTTAAATATTTAGCGTCGATTTGAGAAAGAGTTCTGGTTTCGGTTAATGCAATAATTTTGAAAGGAATTTTTGAAGTCATGAGCAACTCCGAAATTAGATCTAAGTTTTTAAGGAGACTACGGATATTGATGTGCAGGACGCTTAGGTCGTCCCTGCAATTAGCTAATATGCTTTGCAAATCGCTTGCATAGTGATAGTGACAATTAATAGATAAGGGAGAAAGAAACCGAGAAGCCATAGCGAAGGAAGGAGAAAAGAAGCGCGCGAGAAAGGAAAAAACAAGAAAGCCATCTTTTAAATCCGGAAGCACCCCACACGGATCATTGACGCCGGATAGATGGGTCCGAAGGCTGGTCGACAATGTTGAAATGTTTAAGATTACGGCACGTTATTTGGAGAATGGTACTTCCGTCCGTGTATCGGCTGAGGATTTTTCCATTAGAAGTCCACAGGTGTTTCCAGCCATGTGTACGTTTTGCTTCGAGGGCGGCTCCGAATAGCTGTTTCCGTCTTTGGGTCAAATAGTGTGTAATTAAGGAATAGAATACAGGTTTTTACCAATGTTCATTCAAGTTGATAATATGTTTATAAAGCTATTCAGGGAACTTTCAGTATCCCACTTTGATTATATAAAACAACAGGTCATCAAAAATATAAAGACTTCAATTATATATCGACTTGTAATCCACACTTCAAATCATACGACTGCAAGTCCTAACTCATGTAAGTGCATAAGAACAAGCGCTCACATGTGACGTATTTTTATACATAAATACTTATAAGTAAGCGTCCCACACATATAGGACGTTTCTGTGTTCCTTTTCTCTCAACCAGACGGTTTATGTGGAAATAGAGTAAAATGACTTTGCTAAAATCGAAAATGTACGTGGCTTAAAAGAATGCTTTCAAAAACTTTTCAAAAAAAATTAAGCATCCATTAGATGTGTTTGGTTTCATTTCTGAATTTTTTATAATTATTTAGCTGGATATTTGTTTCTCGGATGTTATTTATGTTATTATCATTCTGCATTTGCAGAGTCCATCTTGAAATCGACGACTGAGTAGGCTTTTTAATATCGGGCCCTTCGCAATGGCCTGGGATATCAAAGTACTTTCTTAGGATGTGGGCAGTTCCAAGCAAAGTGGCCTTTCAGATATAGTGCACTACCATTTTGTCAATTTCTGTTGTATGAAAATAATTTTCGAGATTTGTTGGGATTGATCCAGTGCTCCTATTGGGACTACTGGGAAGATAACTGCTTTTTTGTTCAATAACCTTTCGACTTCGATTTCCAGATCTTTGTATCTCGAAATTTCTTCAAATTCTTTCCTCTGAATTCCGAAGTCACCACGAACAGCCATATTGACTATTCAATCTTTCTTAGAAACTTAGGGCATTTAAGGGTTAAGGTGGTTTTCGAGCTGTGATGGCATTGCTCTCACTGGACCTATTACTATTGGAACAATATCTGCTTTTATGTCCCATAATCTTTCAAATTTGATTTGTAGATTTTGTATTCGGAAATCTTGTCAAATACTTTCTCCTGAACTCTTGAGTCACCAGGAATAGCCACATCCGCTATGCAAACATGCTTTTTTTCTACCACTGTTAAATTAGGTGTATTATGCATAAAGTGTTTGTCCGTTTGGATACGGAAGTCCCACAGGATCTTGACATGATCATTTTCAGTAATCTTCTGAGCTTTATGGTCCCACCAGTTCTGGTTGACTAACATTATATTTTTGGCAAAGGTAAGAGTGAATAATTGAAGCTACTTTATTGTGTCTTTCTAAATAATCTGTATTCGCGATCTTTTTGGATCCACAGATCAAGTGATCTACTGTTTCATCTGCTTCTTTACAAAGACAACATTTGCTATCATGAGATGATTTTTCAATTTTTGCTTTAATTACCTTCGTCCTTAATGCCTGTTCCTGTGCAGCTCTACTAGCAAACCTCCTGTTTCGTTCTTCAGTGTCCCCTTTCGAAGCCACTGCCAAATTTGCTCCTCATTGATTTTCCCCATGGGGGGGCCCTAAACTTTGTCCGTGGAGAGCTTTATTGTGCCATTACTGCTTTCGTCTCAAGAATGTGCCTTTTTGAAACTGTACCTTGGATTCCTTGAATTTTAATAATTTCGCTTTGGATACTTCTATTAACATTATTTCTGAACTTCGGTGGATATGTTCATCCAGTCCTCTTTTTCCTTCCTTTACTGCCTACTTGGCTTGTATTAGACCTCGGCCACCGATGTTTCTCGGCAGGTAAAGTCTGTCAACATCACTTTGAGTGTGTAAGGCACTATTAATTGTCATAAATTTACGTGTTTTTCGGTCGAAAGCATCGAGTTCAAATTATGTCCAGTCCATAATTCCTGCGGTGTATTTAATAACAGGGGTTGCCCATGAATTTATGGCTTTGATGGTGTTACCACCATTAAGCTTTGACTTCAAAATTTTCCAGACACGTTTCAGGTATTCAGACCTTATTTTCTCTTCCATCTGTATCTGCATGATGTTGTCCGCTTTAAATATTCCATGGTATTTGTAGCTTTCATTCAATGCTCGTCCTTTTATCAGGTTTCCATTTTCGAATATGGTTATTTCGGATTGTACGGTTTTTACTTTTTTTTAAAGTAAAGGTGGGACGTTTTTATAGCCCAAAATTCATCCTCATGTCATCACTGAAAATTCTGACGACATTAATAAATGAACCCAATTCCTTTGGTGATTTTCCTATGTATTAGGTGGAAAAATTTTCTTTGATTCCTTGAGACAGTGAGATATGGTTTAGAATGGTTGTTCGTGGAATTAAAGCCAAGGTAAACAGCAGTGGTGACAGAGAGTGGCCTTGAAAAATTCCTCTTCTGATTTCTCACAGGTCTTGTCCAACGATCTTTTTTTCCATAGCGCCGTTGTGGTTTCCAAAAAATCCCTGATGTTTTGCTGATACCAAGAATTTCGAGATATTTTTGAATCCAGCAATGTGGGAGAGTGTCGAAAGCTTTGTGATAGTCAACCCAAGTCATGGAAAGATTTTTTTCTTAGTTTTAGAATTTCTGAAGATCATTTTATCCACTAGGGAAAGTGGGGACTAGGGAAATCCACTAGGGAAGTTTTCTTTATGTTCCACTGGAAAGAGTGAATGATTTGAAAGGTGGTTGTATATCTCTCCGGCTATAATTCCAGTAGGTAATTTGAAGGTGGTAACAAGACATGTAATAGGGCAGAAATTACTTTCTATTATGCCCTTTACCATGTCTTTCCTTAATAACGTTGTTTGTCCTAATGTCATCCAATCCTTAATACAGGCTGTTTGCAGCATGGTCTTAAACTGGGAAACCATTCTTATGTGAAGACTGTGCAAATGCTTGATCCTGGTACCATGTAACTCATCGTGTCCTGGAGTGCTCCAGATTTTAATTTTTTTAACTTGTTTCTTAAGCATAACTGATGAAATTACCATGTTCTCCATCTGTTCTCCTTTCTCGGCTTCTTCAATTCATAAGGCCTTTTCGTTATGCGTTTATGGGCTACCTCAAAGGGTTTCCCAGAAGGCAAGCGTTGCCTCCTTGTATGAGTGAAAATCTACTTCATTTGACAATTCTGTCAAGCTTTCATAAAATTTGTGCTGATTGGATCTAAACATGGAATTTTGTCGGAATCGATCAATGCGGTTTTCATACCTCACAATTCTTTTTTTTAAATTGCTATCAACCTTTGTTTTAAAATTTCACTAACTATTCAGTGGTGTTATTGTTTACGTCCACTCTATCAACAAGATCTTTTTGATGTATTTTGCTCTTTAATCTCTTTTACTTCAGATTTTTTAGTTTGCTTATATCAGCTCTAAGCTTGTTGATTGATCCGCATTGATTAATTCGGACAAAATTATTATTATTATTTTTTTGTGTGCGTTCTCGCACTTGGCGGATTAAGCTTAAGACGAGTGGTTCCAAGTTCTCAAGTCTACCTTCAGTGTGAAAATGTTTTATATGTTTCATTCTGGTGCCAGGTTTAAAAATTTTCTGACTGTTCGGCAGGTGTTTAGTATCGTTGCTTTTTGCATCTGTATGTATGTGTTGGGGTCAATTTCAAGTATTTCCAAGTTCTTTTGGAGTGTGGTTGGTATTATACCTGTTGCTGATAAGACAAGAGGGATAACGTTTATCTTGACCCTGTGCCACATGTCTTTAATTTCCTACCTTAAGTCTTGGTATTTAGTCATTTTTGTGGTGTATGTGTTCTGAATGTTATTTGTGTTGGGTATTGCTATGTCTATGATTATTATTATTATTATTATTATTATTATTATTATGTCCGTAGAACATTGTTGTATTACACAGCGTCAAAAAGATAATCACTATATTCTTGATATGGAATAATAACGCTATCACCCCTAAATTCGTACTAAGAGATAGTCGGAAGCTTTTTTTTTTTTTCTTTGCGGTACGTATTTTATGCAGAACGAGATTTTACATATAACTTCTTCTAGTGACGTAAGGGAGCGAGGGGGTCCGTTCTCTTCCCTTGGGCCAACAAAGCAAAACGTTGTTACGCCAACAGACACTGGTAAATTTTTTAATTAAAAACTGTAAGGTGAAAATAGTAATGAAGCAACATTTCCCTGAACACTAGTGACGTTGATGAGACTGCGGTTGAGGCAAGCAACAGCAACAGTGGCCCAGGACTGTTTTCAAAGCCTTTCCATGAGGTAAAAGTTGACCAAATCAAAATACCAAACACAGTTGAAATAGAAATTCTGACTGTAGATATTTCTAATTAGGCCAAGAAATCTAACCTCACTGATAGAGATAGAATAAGAGTGCTGGCCATTGTAAAATTATACAAGTATGATCTACTACGTCTAGCTATTTAAGTGTCTTGCATAATATATATAATTATTAGTAATTCAAGAATGATAAATGTATACAAAATGGCAAACGTAATTGATATGGCGTCTGGCCATTTTTTCCACCAAAAAGTCTTTGTACCACTTCCCCCTTAGGGATTTTCTGGGTGCTCCACTTATTTCTTCAACTTTCAAGGTGAATCGTTGCGATTAGGGAAAAAATCTAGAGATTTTAAATGATGTGAATTATGCAAAGTTGAATATATAACACGTAAATCGCCGAAAAATTTGTGATTACATGGAATACTTTATCAACAACTTAAAAAAAGATGGACCTGCTTCTGTAGGTAATCGGGTTGAGCTTGATCGAGAAAGAATGAGAATTTCCAAAAATGGAGAAACTGAAATAGCACTGATGAGGTGGATCAAGGAGCTCAGAGTGCAAAATTTCACACACACGAGTGCAATTTTACAAGAAAAAGCCCGCTTTTTTGTGTAAATTTTCACATTCACCAATTCAATTTTAAAAGAAAAAATCCGTTTTTTCGTGAAAATTTTGACACTCCCTAGTGCAAATTTACAAGGATAAGCCCGCTTTTTCCACCCACGATTCTCTTAATGCCAGTGACTTTAAATGCTTAGCTGTATAATTACAATAATTCAAGGAGCGGCATGGCATGATTGTATAAAGGTTTGTGGTCAGCATAATATATATAATATGGACTTTAAATGTACGCACAATCTACTTATAGTTTTGTTAGATACGTATATTCTGTAACAATAGTAACGACAAAATATATGCAAAGAAACTTCTCTAAGGCGTCCACCATCATGTCTTTTAGAAAACTAGCCGTTTCGATGGGTGGCCATGGAACACATGTGATGACAAAAACTTTTGAAAACTTTTAAACTTTTACTTTTAAACTTTTCCCACTATTCCCAAGGCATTGAAAAAGAAATGTATATTAATAATGTATATAAAATATTATCAAAGCGTACTTTATTACCTCACGAGTAAAACAACCAGACATCGCTTGAAACATTCATTGTTTTTTTCTGCTTTTGATACAGGTATTTTTTTATACATAATTTTTCTTTCCACGTTATATAGAAATCTTTCACATAGCTTTACGTTATCTGACCGGGATTCCCCATCTGTTGTCGAAAATACATGTCTCATTCTATTGAGGGTTGAATAGTCTTGCTCTAATGTTGTGCCACCTTACATCTCTTGATCGGATAAATCAAATGAACTGCCATCACGACGTACGAGATATAATTGTACGTATATTTCACGATTATGTTACTAGACTATAGATATAATATGGCGACAAGGAGGGAGGGGGGACATTCTTTTCTGTAAAGGTCAAAAACAGATTCCCTAAAACCGTATCTTTTCATTGTTAATTGAAAGGGGAATTTTTATAGAAAAGTTGTCTTTTTAGATGAAAATTCACAGATGAGGCATAGTTTCAGTTAAGACGAGATGTTAACACAACTTAGTGGGAAACGACTAAATTCGTTTTGTGCATATTGCCATTAAAGCACGGAAGACTACAAAATTCGTTTCGCTAAAAAAATCGCCTGCTATTTGGCGAGAGTTTAGTGAGAAAACACCCGCTTAAGATGTGTTAACAATTATTTCGGTAGAGAAGTGGTTCGCCATTATAAAAACAAGCAAGATTCTTTTGTTTTTCTGAGTCCATTTTTTTTATTCTGATGAGGGTAGACAATATTTTCGCTACGTTTACATTTTCCAATTTTAAGGGAAAATTTGATTTTTCCAGATTATGCAAAATCGGATATGCACCTCTTTATTTCGGGATATTTGAGATTTTATTCTATTGAAAAATTTGTATTTATCGAATGAACGAAAGCTGAGAATGTAGATAGAGCTTCTTCAAAGTCTTTCCAGGAGGTAAAGGTAAAGGTAGACCGAAACAAAATACCACACACGGTTGAAATAAAAATTCTGACTGCAGATATTTCTAATTACTTCAAGAAATCTTACCTCGCCGGTATAGATAGGATAAGAGTGCTGGCCATTGTCAAATAATACAAATATGGTCTACTACTTCTAGCTATTTAAGTGTCTTGCATTGTATATATATAATTATTAGTAATTGAGGAATGTTAATTGTACATAAAAAGACAACTGCAATTGGTATGGCCTGTGGCCAATTTTCTCCACCAAAAATCCTTGGCACCACTGCTCCTTAGGGATTTTTTGGGTGCTCCACTGATTTTTTCAACTTTAAAATGAATCGTTGCGTTTAGGGAAAAAACTTGGAAATTCTAAATGACGTAGATTATGCAAAATTGAATATATAATACATAAATTGCCGAAAACTTTGTGATTACGGAGAATGCTTTATCAACAACTTAAAGAAGATGGACCTGTTTGTGTAGTTAATCGGTTTGAACTTAATCGAGAAAGAATGAGAATTTCCGAAAATGGGGGAACTGAAATAGCGCTGGTGAGGTGGATCAAGGAGCTCAGAGTGTAAAATTTCACACTCACGAGTGTAATTTTACCAGAAAAAGCCCGCTTTTTCGTGTAAATTTTCGCACTCACCAGTTCAATTTTAAAAGAAAAAGGTCGTTTTTTAGTGAAAATTTTGACACTCCCTAGTGCAAATTTACAAGGATAAGCCCGCTTTTTCTCCCTGATGCTCTTAATGCGAGTGATTTTAAATGCTTAGCTGGATAATTACAATGATTCAAGGACCGGCATGGAATGATTGTAAAAAGGTTTGTGGTGAGCGTGACATAATAATATGGACTTTAAATGTACGCGCCATTTATTAGATATATATTCTGTAATAATAACGATAAAATACATGCAAAAGAACTGAAAGGACCATGAAAAGGATACATGTGATAAATTGTAAAACTTTTGAAAACTTTTAAACTTTTACTTTTAAACTTTTCCCACTATTCCCAAGGCATTGAAAAAGAAATGTATATTAATAATGTATATAAAATATTATCAAAGCGTACTTTATTACCTCACGAGTAAAACAACCAGACATCGCTTGAAACATTCATTGTTTTTTTCTGCTTTTGATACAGGTATTTTTTTATACATAATTTTTCTTTCCACGTTATATAGAAATCTTTCACATAGCTTTACGTTATCTGACCGGGATTCCCCATCTGTTGTCGAAAATACATGTCTCATTCTATTGAGGGTTGAATAGTCTTGCTCTAATGTTGTGCCACCTTACATCTCTTGATCGGATAAATCAAATGAACTGCCATCACGACGTACGAGATATAATTGTACGTATATTTCACGATTATGTTACTAGACTATAGATATAATATGGCGACAAGGAGGGAGGGGGGACATTCTTTTCTGTAAAGGTCAAAAACAGATTCCCTAAAACCGTATCTTTTCATTGTTAATTGAAAGGGGAATTTTTATAGAAAAGTTGTCTTTTTAGATGAAAATTCACAGATGAGGCATAGTTTCAGTTAAGACGAGATGTTAACACAACTTAGTGGGAAACGACTAAATTCGTTTTGTGCATATTGCCATTAAAGCACGGAAGACTACAAAATTCGTTTCGCTAAAAAAATCGCCTGCTATTTGGCGAGAGTTTAGTGAGAAAACACCCGCTTAAGATGTGTTAACAATTATTTCGGTAGAGAAGTGGTTCGCCATTATAAAAACAAGCAAGATTCTTTTGTTTTTCTGAGTCCATTTTTTTTATTCTGATGAGGGTAGACAATATTTTCGCTACGTTTACATTTTCCAATTTTAAGGGAAAATTTGATTTTTCCAGATTATGCAAAATCGGATATGCACCTCTTTATTTCGGGATATTTGAGATTTTATTCTATTGAAAAATTTGTATTTATCGAATGAACGAAAGCTGAGAATGTAGATAGAGCTTCTTCAAAGTCTTTCCAGGAGGTAAAGGTAAAGGTAGACCGAAACAAAATACCACACACGGTTGAAATAGAAATTCTGACTGCAGATATTTGTAATTATGTCAAGAAATCTAACCTCGCCGGTATAGATAGGATAAGAGTGCTGGCCATTGTCAAATAATACAAATATGGTCTACTACTTCTAGCTATTTAAGTGTCTTGCATTGTATATATATAATTATTAGTAATTGAGGAATGTTAATTGTACATAAAAAGACAACTGCAATTGGTATGGCCTGTGGCCAATTTTCTCCACCAAAAATCCTTGGCACCACTGCTCCTTAGGGATTTTTTGGGTGCTCCACTGATTTTTTCAACTTTAAAATGAATCGTTGCGTTTAGGGAAAAAACTTGGAAATTCTAAATGACGTAGATTATGCAAAATTGAATATATAATACATAAATTGCCGAAAACTTTGTGATTACGGAGAATGCTTTATCAACAACTTAAAAAAGATGGACCTGCTTGTGTAGTTAATCGGTTTGAACTTAATCGAGAAAGAATGAGAATTTCCGAAAATGGAGGAACTGAAATAGCGCTGGTGAGGTGGATCAAGGAGCTCAGAGTGTAAAATTTCACACTCACGAGTGTAATTTTACCAGAAAAAGCCCGCTTTTTCTCCCTGATTCTCTTAATGCGAGTGATTTTAAATGCTTAGCTGGATAATTACGATGATTCAAGGACCGGCATGGAATGATTGTAAAAAGGTTTGTGGTGAGCGTGACATAATAATATGGACTTTAAATATACGCGCAATTTATTAGATATATATATTCTGTAATAATAGTAACGACAAAATACATGCAAAGGAACTTCTCTAAGGCGTCCACCATCATGTCTTTTAGAAAACTAGCCGTTTCGATGGGTGGCCATGGGACACGTGTGATGACAAAAACTTTTTTTAACTGTTAAATTTAAAATTTCCCACTATTCCCAAGGCATTGAAAAAGAAATGTATCCTAATAATGAATATAAAATATTATCGAAGCGTACATTATTATCTCACGAGTAAAACAACCAGACATCGCTTGAAACATTCATTGATTTTTTCTGCTTTTGATACAGATATTTTTTTATACATAATTTTTCTTTCCACGTTATGTAGAAATCTTTCACAGAGCTTTACGTGATCTGACCGAGATGCCCCATCTGTTTTCAAAAATAGATTCCTCATTCTATGGAGTGCTGAATATTCTTGCTCCAATGTTTTGCCATTTACATCCCTTGACCGGATAAATCAAATAATCTGCCATCACGACGTACGAGATATAAACGTACGTACATTTCCCTATTGAGTTACTAGACTATAGACAGGATATGCTGATAAGGGGATCGGGGGGACATTCACTTTTGTAAAGCTCAAAAACAGGTTCCCTAAAACCAAATCTTGTAATTTTAATGGAAAGGGGAATTTTTATAACAAAGTTGCCTTTTTAGATGAAAATTCACAGATGAGGCACAGTTTCAGTTAAGATGAGATGTTAATACATCTTAGTGGGAAACGACTAAATTCGTTTTATGCATATTGCTATTAAAGCACGTGGGACGACAAAATTCGTTTCGTAAAAAAAAATCGCCCGCTTTATGGTGAGAGTTTGGTGAGAAAACACCCGCTTAAGATGTGTTAGCAATTATTTCGGTAGAGTAGTGGTTCGCCATCATCAAAACAAACAAGATTCCTTTATTCAGATTTTTCTGAACCAATTTTTTTTTTTTTATTTTGATGAGAGTAAACAATATTTTCGCTACGTTTACATTTTCCAATTTTAAGGAAAATTTTAATTTTTCCAGATTATGCAAAATCGGATATGTAACACTTTATTTCGGGATATTTGACGTTGTATTGTATTTAAACTTCCAAATAAATGAAAGCTGCGAATATAGATAGAGCTTCTTAGTATGAAAGCAAAAATTTCATCGTGTATAGGTAATGTTATGGTGCATGTATTACATAAAACAGTTATTCAAATTTCCTCTTTCAAATAATATATTATGGCGGGTGTTTAATAGCAATAAAATAATTTAAAAGGTCAGACAATTCATTAAAGCTTTTTTTACATTTCCATCGCCTTTTTACTTGGGAAGTCCATCGGATGAAAGTTATGTGAGGTGTTCAGTGGCAGAGAGGACATTTTCTATGGAATGGCATTTTATAAAAACGACATCAACAAGTAAAAACAGTACTAAGAAATAAAACGACAAACCAAATTAGTCAACAAATAAAATTTTTTTAATTCACTCAATTGTCATTTAATTTTTTAATTAGACTTCAATAATTTTTCGTTAGAATTTAAGATCAGTGTTATACGATAAGTCAAAAATTCTTAAGTTTAAGGATTCATTCTGTGGCCATCTGAAAAGCCTCTCTTTATTCTTATTGTTATTATGTTGCGCTGGAACCAAGCTTATCACTATACGCTTGAAGTATAGGAGTCACTTCTTCAAACAAATCCAGAAATCCGTCGGCAACGAATTTGAGTTCGTAGGCTATTCGAGTTGCTGCATCATTCTGCTGCAAGGATGGTCCAACTAAGCAGGCCAATGCCACCAACACCAAAATATAAGTCAATTTCATCTATAAAACAAAAATCACATTTCTGGTGTCATAATAATCATGAAAATCTGTGTAAAAGTTTTATAATAAACATATACTCGCCTCAAAATATACATATGTGCATGCATAGGCGTAAGCAGAGTGTTCATAAAGGGGGGGGGCTATATATCCATTGGGGGGTTTCAAAGCTAGGACTTTTATGTATTCCCATGTTAAATATACAGAATTTATGGCAGTTGAGGTTTCGACCTCCATCAACACCCTCTGCGTTCGCCAGTGCATGCATGCAATATTTAGTGAGAAAAGTAAAGATTGCCTTAAAAGCGTTTACCGGGATAGAATCACTGAGAAATCCTACACATGCTAATCATAATCATCATCTTATTGATAATCGCTATAATGATCATGATGGTAATTACTTTATGATGAGTAGGATTAGATTCAGTGGATCTGTCAATGAATGATTCTGTTCTTTGATATCAAGTCTTCGTAATGGTAGTGAAGATAATAGAACTTGTAAATGAAAAAGCCCGTCATAATCAATATCATGTCTAAACGGCAAGCTTCATGTACACATGTATGAAAATGAACATGGCCATAATGACTAGTCATGATATATCATCATCATCATCATCATCATCATATTCAACCTTTATCTATCCACTGCTGGATGAAGGTCTCTCCAAATGCTTTCCACACAAGTCTATCCTGAGCAATTCGCTTCCATGTCAATCCAACCTGTTTTCTTATTTCATCCACCCATCTAGTTTGAGGACGTTTTCTAGGTCTTCGGTGGTCTCTTGGAATCCAGTTCAGAATTTCTGTTGTCCATTGTTGATCAGTTCTTCTTGCAATATGCCCAGCCCATCGCCATTTCAGCCCTTTTACTTTAACAATGATGTCCTCTACTCTAGTTTGCTCTCTCACCCAAGTGTTTCTTTTTCGATCTCTCCTAGTTATTCCAAGCATGCACCTCTCCATGCTCCTTTGCGTTGTCTGTAACTTTCGTATTGCTCCAACTGTTAGACTCCATGTCTCTGATCCATAAGAGAGGACTGGCAATACACACTGGTTGAAGACCTTTCTTTTTAGACACAAAGGCAATTTCCCCTTCAGGATAAAACTGTTTCTTCCAAA
Source organism: Dysdera silvatica (assembly GCA_006491805.2). Lineage (NCBI taxonomy): Eukaryota > Metazoa > Arthropoda > Arachnida > Araneae > Dysderidae > Dysdera > Dysdera silvatica. Next base: position 21,953 of record QLNU02014575.1, on the reverse strand, counting down.
TGCACTCCAGCCAAGTTTAATACGTCTGTTGAGTTCTTTCATAATGTTGCCATCCATTGAAATCAGCTGGCCAAGGTAAATATATGAATCAGCAATTTCTAGCTCAATGTTGTCAACTTGTATTTTTGTTTCCTCTACGAAATTATTGAACATGATCTTAGTTTTTTGTAGGTTCATCTTGAGTCCAACTTCTTTACTTCTAGTTGAGAGCTCCTGTACCATGTCTTGGAGTTCTGATGGGTTCGTTGAAAAAATAACAATGTCATCAGCAAACCGCAAATGATTTAAATATTCACCATTTATTTTTATTCCCTTGTTATTCCAATTTATCTGCTGAAAAATCATCTGTAAAGCTGAAGTAAAAAGTTTTGGAGAAATGGTATCTCCCTGCCTCACCCCTTTGCCAAGTTTGATAGTTTTGGTATCTTTATGTAACCGAAATTTTGCACTTGCATTTTTATACACACGTTTCACCATGTCAATGTACACATCCTCGATGTCTGCTGATCTTAAAGAGTTGATGACTGCTGATGTTTTAATAGAGTCAAAGGCCTTCTCATAGTCAATAAATGCCACACACAATGGAAGTTCATATTCATGTGTTCTTTCAATTAATTCTCTTAATACTTGAATATGGTCCACTGTACTGAATCCACTTCGAAATCCAGCTTGTTCTCTTGGTTGAGCTGCATCTAATTTTTTCTGCAGGCGATGTGTTAGCACTTTTGTGAAGATTTTATAAATAGCAGGTAACAAGCTAATTGGTCGGTAATTTTTTAAATCCTCTTTATCACCTTTTTTATGCAAAAGAATTACTGTTGCAGAATCCCATTGGTTTGGTATGTTACCACTGTTAAGACATTTGGTAAAGAATTTTGCAAGTATGTCTTCTACATATTCTCCAGCTTCTTTTAGGATATCTAATGTAATACCATCATCACCAGGGGCTCTTCCTTTCTTCATATTTTTTATTGCAAATGAAACTTCTTCTTTTAAGATTTTAGGAGCTGTTCCTTCGACTATTTCAGTGTCTTCGTTTAATCCACTGTTTCCCTCATACAGCTTTCTGTAGAATTCTTCAACTCTTCTAAGTATTTCTTCCCTATTTCTTGTTACAGTGCCATCCTCTCCTTTTAATGCAATGATGTGTTTCTTCCCAATAGACAAACTCCCTTTAACAACCCTAAGGCTCTTGTTGCTTTCAATGGCCTTCCTTACTAACTCACAATTGAATTTTCTTATATCTTCTTTCATGTTTTTGCGCAAAGTTTTGCAAAGTTCTATGTACTCAATCCTGGAACTGGTATTTTGATTGTCCACCTTCATATCTCTTCGCCTTTTCATGAGCTGTTTCGTCTTCTCAGATAATTTGCTATTCTGCTTTTTACAGGTTACACCACCAATTTCCCCAGCAGTTTCAATTATTGTCTTAACAATGTTTTCATTTGCTTCTGAGATGTCAACTTCTTCAATAAGTCCTTCCAGTGCAGAAAAGCGATTTTTTAATTCCAACTTGAATGCCTCGGTATTTTCTTTTAATTTCTTTAAATCCACCCTCTTACTTACTTGTTTCCTAATGAGCTTCTGCCTTTCTAGTTTAGTATTTAAGTGCATTTTACATCTCACCATTCGATGATCACTTCCAGTATTAAATCTGTTCAGTACGCTGCAATCTTCAATAATTGATTTCTTGTTTGCCAGTATATAGTCAATTTCGCTGGTTCCTCCATTGGGGTGTTTCCATGTCCATTTTCTTTGCGGTTTCTTCTTAAAAAATGAATTCATGATGCTAAGATTTTCAGCTTCTGCAAATTCGATGAGTTGATCGCCACGTTCATTCCTTTCCCCGTATCCGTATTTACCAACCGATGTCTCTCCTTGTTCCTGTTGTCCAATTCTTGCATTGAAATCCCCCATGATGAGCTTGATATGTTGTTTCCCCTTGGTATGTAGCTGTTTGATTTCTTCATAAAATTCTTCAACCTCTTCGTCGGTATGGCTTGATGTTGGTGCATATACCTGTACTATCTGAAGTTGGTATCGCTGGGTTAGTTGAACAACGAGCCTCGCTGCTCGATCTGACGTGCTTTCGACTTCAAGAAGGTAGTCTTTAATTCTTTTGTTGATTAAGAAGCCAACACCACTTGTTCTTCCAGTTTCCGTTCCTCTATAATAAAACAAATGTCCACTTTTAAGTTCCACCAACTCTTCACCTTTTCTTCTAACTTCACTGAGTCCTACAATGTCCCATTTGATCTTGTCAAGTTCTTCTTCCAATTCCTGAAGTTTTGCTTCAGAAGCAAGGGATCGTCCATTATACGTTGCCAAGGTCAATAACAAACGGCAGCCTGGGCCATTCCAGTGATTCTTAGCACCCCCTGCTTTCATGCCACACTGACCGCTGCCTTGATCAGGAGCACTCCAGCACCTGGAGACTAGGGGCCATGGTTTCTGGTGTGTCAACATAATGGAGGAATTAGCCATAATTTCACCACGCTGGCTAGACGGGTTGGTGAATTAGCCCTCCCCTTCCGCCTTTCTATCCGTGCAGCAAATATTAATTTGCCACATAAATAGAAAGCTCAGCCTGCACCACTTGAAGGCGGGGTAGGACACTAGGTTACTGGCCTGGCCGGTTCCACACATCGTCACATACGTTCAGCGTGTGGGTCTCCTTCCAGTTAGATACCAGCAACCCTTTTGCAGGCCATATATATATATATATATATATACATTCTGCCTTCACTTGACAAAGGGAGCAGTTGGCTCCCGAAACGTCGTGTTTTTAAACCTTACGCCAGTGTCGAAATAACTGTTTGTTATGGAATCTCCTGGTGAAACTCTGTATTGTTTCGTTTTAATACGTTTGTTGAGTTCTTTCATAATGTTGCCATCATATATATATCATATATTAAATATATGGATGATTGTAACATAATAACCATATCTTAATTATATCAGTGTATATCATATATATATAAAATTAAGATATAGTTATTATGTTACAATCATTCATATATTCAATTGGCCTTCTGTATTCTTAGTGATGTTAGAATCAATTATTTTAATACGAAGCGAAACACTAGCAAAAAATTTTCATTTATGACAAAAGAATATGCACCTTTAATATTATATGCGCGTAATTATTAATGCCATTAAGAAATTGAAACATTTTCAATGTTTTGGAACGTTATTGTTGAAAAATGATCAATATAGATCATAATGATATTTCTTAAAATGCAGGAACATTATGATTTTAAATACTGCACGATAATTGAAATGGTTCAATTCAAATTTTTGAAGTAGCATTAAATTTAATGTCGAACGGAAAGAGCTATATGTACGAGCGTGATGTATAGTAAAGTGACTATGCGCTACAAGGTAAGAATGCATGCAGCGCCCTTAGGGGAAAATTTCATAACTTAGAGCTGCTATCTCTAAAACTACTCTTGGCGCAGTATAGCCCAGATGCTCTTGCGCCATAAAAAAGCCAAACAATCAATCAATCTAAAACTATTCAAGATACGGGGAAAAGTCAATTGCAAAGTTGTTAAGCACCAGCTAGTTAGTACGAAACGATTGTTTTTGTTTTTTTTTCACCGCCTTAAAAAGGCAAAAATCGTGATTTAGGAAGTTTAAAGGCTACGGGGCGCGTGCCAACTTTCCCTTTGTACATCTATGAATAGAGGGGAAGCTTCGTGTAGGGGCGACACTTTTATTACACACACAATCTCGTTATAAAGCACATGATATGCAAATGTGTACGCTACAATAATAAAATCGTATTATGTTGTATTTTGCGTTATAATTTTGGAATTTTGACCAACAATGGTGTTACTGGACGGATACCTTTAAAACCTCTTAAATTACGATTTTTGCCCTATTAAGGTGGTGAAAAAAAATCGTTTCTTATTAACTGATCGGTGCTTAATAACTTTCTAATCGACCTTTTCCCGTATCTTGAACAGTTTTCGAGATAGCAACTCTGAGTTCTGAATTTTTCAGCAAGGGGCGCTGCACGCAGTCTCATCTTGTAACGCATAGTCACTTTACTATACCTACACATCACGTTCGTACATATAACTCTCTCCGTTCGACAGTTATCTGCGTGTATAAGGACTTTACTAACCACCCTGTATATATATATAGTAAAAATCGTTTATAACGACGCCGATTATAACGACCAACCGCGTATAAAGTCGAAATTTTACAAGACGTTTGGTTTGCTATTCTACTCCATACTAAATATATCGGTTATAGCGACATCGTATATAACGACGAAACCTGCTATAACGACGGCGATTTTGTAGTCTACGTAGATTCTAAGTAGGGAAATTCGTATCGGATATAACGACGCGACTTGACAGTCATAAAGCAGAACCACATAGGTTAGTTATTAAAATTTAAAGTTAGTTATTAAAATTTAAGTGTTATTCTAATCTTGTTTATTTACAAATGTCTGAGAAATTTTTATCACTGCTAAACCTAAATATTAAAGATAGTGAACTTAAAAAGTGATTTATTAATTGAATATCACGAGGGTCATATTCTTAAAGGGCCCATTTTAATTTTGCAGCGTAGTGACCATAAAACTCTTGAGCCGGCACTGTTCTGAAGACATAAGTGTAATATAATATATACAATTCATCACATTTGTTTCCAACATTATACACTTTTGTAGTATTTTCTACAATTTTTTAATTTAAAAAACTAAGCGAGTTCTATGCATTTAGTGCAGCTATGACATTATATAAACGGAAATTAAATTCATTATAATTAAGTATATTTTTATTTAATTTTGAAACCAAAAAGTTTAATATTTTTGACTGCCAAAACAATATATAAACCTCTAGAATGCATTACTATAGATTACCATGAGTTTAAAAGGATATCGGTTATAACGACCGAATTTGCACGGTCTTTTGAAGGTCATTATAACCGATTTCCACTGTATATGTATAGGGATTAATGAGCCATAACCCCTATTACCATGCAGTATTTTGAATAGGAGTATACATGTAAGTATATGCAATTGCAAATTTACAACTCCCCTCAAAAACCAGTGATCCTCCCTTTGTGAATTTTCTGCCTACGCTGATGCTACTAAGTTCCAAGACTTTCTACCTGAAGAAGAAGAGTACTGTGCTTGTCAGGATAATGTTGTTCACCACGATTTGACAAGCCATGTATATATATATATATATTAGGGCCTACTTATAATGAGTCCTCATTTATTGAATTTCCGGATTCAAAGAGGTAAATGTAGATTTAATTTGGTATAATGTTTAAGTGCAATACAAATTTAATCACTTTTAGAACTTGAACAGAAATAGAAATTTTTAGAAGCCTTAGCGAGAGTTTTTTCCGACTCCTGATTTAATGAGTAAAAAACAGTGAATTGCTTTAAACCAAATGTAGAAAATTCTAAAACAGCAATCAAAATTCGAAAATTTAAGAACAAAATCATTGATCGAGGATATTTTTTAAACTTAAATGAATATAATGAAAAAAACTTTCAAGTTTTCTTTTTTCACTTAAATTATATATATAGAATGATCATAGCCATTTTTATAAATCTAGGCCTACAAGTGAAACTGAAAATATGCTACATACAAGAAATTTATGTATGAAATTTACAATCAAACTTAAACAATCCATCCTTATTTACGCTTGTCTTGGAAAACTGCACATGATTTGGAGATATCAACATTAAAAAAATATCCCACCCTCCTTTATAAAAGTTCTGCGCTCGCCATTGACCTTCACTGTAATTTAAAACTCGAAAAGGCGTTAAGATCTTCATTAACTCCAGCATATGTTAACTATTTAAACACTCCCTCCTTATATACAGGAGCAAGAATTCTAAAAGATCAAAGTTAAATATATTTTTTGTAGGTGATAGGTAAATCCCGAAATTGAACTATTGGAAAGGAGCTTCAATGCAACCACGGTATTTCCAACTTCATGGGAACGGGGCTATACTTCGAGTTACCAAAGCTCAAGGAGATGCAAATTCCTTCAGTAAGCCAAAGGAATTTTTTACCAAAGGAATTTTTAGCCAAAGGAACGGTTTACCGAATAAAAAAAGAGTGCATAAAAGATTACCTTGTTTCAGTGGAAGTGATGCTGAATAGGACGTCAAGGTTTCTGTTCCAAAGGTTTAAGAAAATGGTTAGCGAAGGACCATGAAATCTCCTTTTATGCCAAGCTTGTACAGCTATAGTTTATGACGAACGATGACAATTCAAAATGTTTCTCACACGTACGTTATACGACGGTAGATGCATTGCGTTATCCAATCTGACTTCAAGGATAAAATTTTAGAATAAGAACAGAACATATGGTTGGTGCATTTGTTTAAAATAAGGCTTCTGATCCTATGAACAAAAGGGAATTCTGAATTATCAGCATGAATTTAAATGACAATGGGGGAAGGAATATATCATTATTTCTAATATAATGTCTAATTCGTTAATCTCTTTCTTATGACCTCACCTGCATATTCTGCAATAATACCAGATGGGCTCACCTAGCGGTAATTTCACGAATCTTGCCATTTCAAAGCTTCTCTCAGATTCAATCGTCCGGCATCTAGTCTTTGGCAAAATGGTTTTGATTTATTGTCTTTCTCATTTGAAGAAATCCCAATATTGATTAATAGGACTTCATGGCAAATGCTATTTATTTTAACTTATGACCTAAACATCCAGTCACTTGCTTACATTTGGATCAATTTGCATAATGACGAGATTATCATCCTATCTGTTTTGGCATATTAATACATCCATAACACCTACGTGTATTTCCTCAATCCTTTTAATTTTATGTATTTGGCGTTTCATCCCTCGCTCTTTTATATAAAGTGCAATATTGTAATTTAGCAGTATAAGAACCTAGTTAAACTATATAAAAAAAATTATAAACTCACCTGTAACACACAAATAACATGAATTACAACAAGCGTTTGATATGCATTTAAGAAAATTATTTACTAATGCTGATTACATGCATATACCACTTACAGCGTTTAAAAATGGTGAGCAATTTTGTTCGTAAAATTAATAATCATTTAAAACCTGTAAGCAAAATATAAACTCAAAATGCAAATTCACGGACTACGAGCCTATAAAGTAATTTGCATATGTGGAGTTTTATACACAGCATACGGAGCATGTAGTCTATCAAGTGGGGTCAATGTTATGAGGAAACGCGCACTTCGCAACTATACCTCAACGGAAAGAACTAAATGAAAACGACGTCAGAAAAACATATTTGCTGCATGGCAAGGGACATTTAATAACAGATATAGGCATCAAAATAGGGCGCTCATAAGCTTTTATCCAAATTGTCCTCGAAAAAGGTTATGATTATAGAAAACAAAACATTAGGTAAAACACGAAAACTGGTACCCGAGACCACAGGCAGGCTTAAGCTCTTACCACTCGTAAGCAGGTGTCCACTCCTGAAATTGCACATGTTCTATCAACATCTATATTCCATCAAACTGTGTAGAAAATTTTAAATGTAAATTTGAACAAGAATTCGCTCATGAAAATGAAAAGGAAACTAAAACTTACTATCAGTCGTAAGTTAAATCCACCCGATTGGTGTTAAAAAAAAACACGGTGAAAATGCATAATGAGTGGAGTGAAATGGTGTATTATTATAAATAACGTTTCTGTCTAGATGGTCCTGCTGAATATTCGTAATATTGACATGATCTACACACGTAGCCGAATGTAAGACTGAGTAGGTACCAAGCAGTGGCAGAAGTGATGGCGTGGGCAGAATTCAAAGTAGGAGGTATAAGACATCGTGGAAACCCCAAGTGCCACTGTGTGTCAATTATTCTAACAACGTTTGGGCCCTCAATGCCCAATTATAACAACAGGAAAGAAGTATCAACAACCACCAAGGAACAGGAAAAGATCATATCTCAATGTCGTCTCCAGGACCTGAATTTGTTAATAATCAAGTCTGGCTTATAATTAGTCTTCTTAATACGAATACAAGCATCTTAATTTTCCGTAGTTAAACTACTCTTCCTCTTACTTCAAACAAATTTCATGTGTGAAAATATTTGCTCACACTTATAAGTTGAACCGAATGCGGACTAAATGGCAAAGCTAATTTTTTTAAGAGATGAAAACTTCGTAGGAAGTGTTGCCCAAAACCTTGATGTCATGAAAAGATCATACTCTTCTGATTTTTCTTTTCTCAGAAGATATTATAGTGTCTGCCATGAAGTCCTTTGCTTGCCTATTCCTTCAGTTTCTTGTCAATGTGTACAGGTGGTATTTCTTTGTTGGTACTGAGACTGTATGTGGGTGTAGTATGTGGGAGGTATCTGTGTCTACTACTGCTTGGATGAGTGTAGACTGCATGCTCTTTTCAAAGAAATACTGCCTCATGTTATGGATTTGCTTCTCGTGGAGATCTTTCGGGTCGATTTGTCCTCGCCCACCATCCTCTAGTGGGGACAGTTTGTCTTTCGGTTGCCCTTGACAGATGTAGTTGTCTGTATTTTGTTTGTGTAGTTCTCATTACCTGTTGTAGATCCTCTAGTTCTATGTTTGACCATTTGATGATTCCAAAAGGAGTATGTTAGTACTGGGAATGCAAAGAAGTTAATTGCTTGTGTGATGTTCTTGCTATTCAGCTTGATCTTCAATATTGTTTTTAGCCTGTCCTTGTACATTTGAGTGAGCTTTGTCCTGACTAGTTTATGTTCTTGTCTTTGGGCCTGCATTATTCCTAGATATTTATTGTTTCATGTTCTTGCATGATTTCCATCATTCCTCCGTTATTCAGTACAATCTCATCTAGTTTCATTTGTTTTTCGCCTCCAAGTATTTTACATTTATCCAGACCAAACTGCATCTCTATGTTGTTTGAAAATGCCTCTGTAATTTGAATCAGGTGGAGGAGTTGAGGGATAGACGGTGCATATAACTTTATATCGTCCGTGTACATGAGGTGTGATACCTTCTGGAGGTTTTTCTTGGCTTTTTTGATCATGTGGCCATAGTTGCTCTTACTTAGCATTCTTGATAGAGGGTTTATTGCTAGGCAGAACAATTGGGGGCTAAGGGTATCCCCTTGGAATATGCCTCTTCTAATAGGTATTTCGTTGGTGCAAAGCACTTTGTTTTGCTCTCTGAGATGTATTGTAGTTCTCCATCTCTTAATGCTATGCTCCAGAAATCTTATTATGATAGGGTGTATTTTGTACACTTTCGGGATTTCAATTATCCATGAGTGGGGAACTGAGTCGAAGGCTTTCTTGTAGTCAGTGTAGGCAGTATTAAGGTTTCACTTTTGTTTCTTGTCTTGTTCCAGGATTACACAGTCAATTATTAGTTGTTCCTTGCATCCCATTGCGTTTCTATGGAATCCCTTCTGTTTCTCAATCAGCATGTTATTTATGTGGCAGTGCTGTCCTATTTTTTTGGAAGTGCATCCAGTAAGAATTTTGTAAAGGGTGTTAAGACATGTTATTGGCCTGTATTTTGCTAGGTTCTCGTATTCCCCGACTTCTGTAGTAAGTGGATAATATATTTAGGTAGAAAATCCGCATCTGCTTGGCTCCTCTATTATTGATGTCTATTATTATTATGTCTGGTATACATTGTTGTGTTACACAGCTTCAAGGAGATAATCACTATCCTCTTGATCTGGACTTCTTGGTTTAGTTCAAGTCTCACCCAGAAACCTGAGAACTGTCCATATATCTTCTTAAAATATAGGCGGTGCCCAGTAAGGCGGTTTTTTGTAGGTCTGTTGTCGTTATGTCAGTAATGTCCAGTTTTTCTAGGAAGTTTTTTAAATTAGGTGTGATGGCCCCCAGTGCACCTATCACAATCGAGATGACTGTTACTTGTTTTTTCCAGAGTCTATTAATTTCTATTGCAAGGTCACGATATTTGGAGATTTTTTCGAATTCCTTCTCTTTAATTCTGCTGTCACCTGGTATTGCAATGTCGATGATAAATACCTATTTTTCCTTCACCAATGTTATGTCTGGTATATTGTGTTTTAAATGTCTGTCTGTTTAAAGCCGAAAGTCCCACAGGATTTTTATTTAGTCGTTTTCTGTCACTTTTTTGCTTCATGTTCCCAGTAGTTCTTGGTTACCGTGATCTCATAAGTTCTGCAGATATTCCAGTGAATCTGGGAGGCCACTCTGTCATATTTTGTTTGTAGTCTAATTGAGCTATTTTACTACAACCACTGATTAAGTGGTCAACTGTTTCATCTTTTATTTTACACGACCTACATTTACTGTTCTTGTTTTGCTTTTGGATTTTTGATGGCATCACGTTTGTTTGCAGTGCTTACTCTTGTGCAGCAAAGATCAGGCCTTTGGGTTTTTTTTTAAAAGTTTCCAATTGGAGCCATCTCCAGTTATGCTGACGATCGACTTTTTTCCTCAATTTCTTTCAAATATTGTCCATGGAGGGGGGTTTGTTTTGTCAATTTGTGCGACGTTTTTGAAGTTCATTTAGTTTGAAGGACTTCTTTGAGTCTGAAACCTTTATTAGCTTTCTTGAAGCCACTTCCATTAGGAGCTTCTCCTTACTTTTATTTAAATATTCATTGAGGTTCTCTATTTTCCTTTTCAACAGTTTGTTTAATTTGTAAGAGGCCTCTTCCTCCTTCTCTCCTCAGTAAGTACAGTCTATCTATGTCACTCCGTGGATGAAGAGCATGGTTTATGGTCATTTGTTTGCGTGTTTTTCGGTCCAAGTTATCCAAGTCGATTGATGTCCAATCAATAATCCCTGCCTTGTATCTTATTACTGGTATGGCCCAGCTGTTTATGGCTCTAATGATGTTTCCGCCATTCAATTTTGATTTCAAAATTTTTCGTATGCGTTTCATGTACTCTGAGCATGTGATGGTTTTCATATTACTTTGAAAGATTTCATCTGGTTCTAACATGCCCAAGTACTTGTAATGCTCTTTGTTGGAAAGTTGTTTGATTACTTGCTTGTTGCCAAGAATTATATCCTCCGTGTTTTCTATCATTCCTTTTTTTATTGTGATCGTGGCACATTTGTCTAGGCCAAATTCCATCTTGATATTTTCACTAAAAATTCTCGCCGTGCTTAATAAAGACTCCATTTCCTTTCTGTATTTTCCAAATAGTTTTAGATCATCCATATACAGTAAGTGTGAAATTTTCCCCATTTTGTTTTGATATTTCATATCCCATTCTTGTATTGTTCAGGATTGTTGTTAATGGGATCAATGCAAGTGTGAATAAAAGGGGTGATAAAGATTCCCCCTGGAATATACCTTTTTTGGATCTTTACCTCCCCTAAGAGTTCATTACTTGCATACAAAGTTGTTTTCCATTTATTCATGGTCTGGCTTACTAATTTTACGATATTGGATCTAATTTCAAGCATTTCTAAGGATTTTGTAATCCAGCTATGTGGGAGTGAGTCGTATGCTTTTCTATAATCAATCCATGCTAAGGGGATGTTTCTTTTCCTCGTTTTAACATTTTTGAGAATCATTTTATCTATAAGCAATTGGTCTTTAGTTCCACGCGAGTTTTTGTAATTATCTTTTTGTTCCAATGGGGAGAGTTCATGTTTCCACAAGTATTCATGGATTGAGTTGGCAATAGTACTAGTAAGAAGTTTATAGGTTGTAGGTAGACAAGGAATTGGACGGAAGTTGCTAGGAATGGGGCCTTTTGCTTTCTCCTTTATGATGAGGTATGTTTTACCCGTCGTGAGCCAGTTTTCTATTTTAGCTGTGTGGAGGATAGTATTGAAATGGGCAGCAATTCTCTTATGGAGGCTGGTGTTTAAGCCAAAAACCATGTACTTTATCAATTCCAGGTGCACTCCAATTTTTAAGTTTCTTTGCATGTTTTGTGAGCATTTCTGCAGTGATCACCAACTTGTCCATCTTCTTTTCTTTAAACTTCTTTTAGACTTCATTTATCCAGTTGGTATTTACATTGTGTTGCGATGGGTTTTCCCAGGTGTTTTCCCACAAGGCCAGGGCTTCCTTCTTGTCAGGGCAATTCACAGGCTTCCTTTCCGGATTCAGCAGATTTTTGTAAAAGGCCTGTTGATTTTTTCTGAAAAGGGTGCTATCTCTAAATTGAGCAATTCTATTTTCATATCTCACTATTTTTTTTTTAGATTACAGTCACTTTTTGTTCAGGATTTCGCTGACTTCGGAAATTGATTTTGTGTCTAATTCCAATCGTTTGATAAGCTCTTTCTTGACACTGAAGCTCTTTGGACTTCCCTCCTTCAAATTTTTCAAGTTGCTTAGGTCTCGCCTGATTATGGATATCTTCTTTTCTAGTCTGAACTTTCACTTAGGCTTTTGGAAATGTGCTTTATTTTTTCTCTCCAGCTTAAATTCAAGTTCTGTTGTAACTGTGAGTGCAATGCAGTAGATTAGGTTGTTAATTTCTGTTAAGTTACGTGTTTCAAATGCGCTAATAATAACAAAGTCACATCCTTCAGTATGCTCAGCGCAGTCTAATACTAATATTTCCCTGCCAGATTCACTAAAATCTTGTCTTTACCTGCTGATGTTTTCTGGTAAGGCATGTACTCACCGGAGTTTCGATGATCAAGCTCCACAAGCGTTTAGAGGTATTACATTTTCTGTTTCCTTCGTCAACATGTTGTTTAATTCTGCTTCAATTTTTTGCTTGTTAGTGACCAAAATGACTTCTGTGGAATGGTTTTGGGCCTTTTGTTCTAGTTCTTTTAATTATGGCACCGAGAAATGATTTCAGAAGATAAATCACCCCGATCGGCTAGTTCAGTTCATTAATATCATTGCTTTTGGGGTGTTCTTCCCAAATTCTATGCACGCATGAGATGACCACTTATTTTGGATTTGAATCTGAAATAGCAGATAACTATTTCTCTATTTTCTGGTACTGAAAATTTCTTTCACTTTGAGCTTTTAGTTACCAAGTTATTATCAGAGGAGGATTTGTTTTCTGACCCAATTGTAGTCGTATGTCTATCATTTAGACTTGACTCTGCCCTTACGGTATGGAATTTTATACTTTTGCAACGTATTGCTATGCATTTCTTTATTCATAGTCTCCATTTTACTGAGTTGAGTCACTTTCTATATTAGTGAATTAAGATAGATTTCTTTTTCCTGGTCATAGATGTTTCTAAACCAAGGGGAAACTGGAACTATTGAATACTTGAGAAATTTTAATTTCATGGATGACTTTTAACTAGACTTTAGGTGACCAGACGGATTTTCCGTGACAGTCACGGATTTTGACCCCCTTTTTTCGAAGTCCGGGATGCCAATTTGTCCCGGATTAGGCGAAAATGTCACAATTTATCCTGCTTTAAAGGATTTTTCTTGCTATAAGGTAATTTGCCACCGGATAGAGAAAGTTTGGTTAGAACCTTGTTTTCTTTTGTTTGTTTTTTGTGGGGGAAAAATGGCTTCTAATTGTTAAAATAAGAACCGTGGCATGCATGTAACAGACTGTTATTCTGATTAATGTATGAATAAATATACTTTCGATGGTTCTTTATGCACTTTTTGGGTCCGAGCAAATACAGTAGAAAATGAGTTTCAGTCTCCCCCGCCCCTTCCCCGCAAAAGAAATGAATTCCTGCATTTGGGTCCGAGATTAAAAAAAAGTCACGTGTTTACACATCGGTTTTGCCATAAGGGTGACCTCTGAACTTTGAGTCCCCCCACCTCCCCCCCTCTCAAAGTAGACTTAGGTTTTCAAATTCAGCGTCCCGGATTCAGGTCTTGGAAATCTGGTCACCTTAATAGACTGGTTTATTTAAAAACGCGGCTTTTGTAAAACGGTTTCTACGTCGAACTGGTTTACTTTTTCGCCGTCTTTCTCGGTAACAAGGCACGGGATATTACCTTGGCTTTTTCCGACCGCTGACTTGAGTTTCGCAGCTTGAAACATTTCGCGAGGTGGCGTTCAGGCTGTGTGTGTCGCTTTTGCAAAGGGGGTGGATGAGAATGGTGGCCGCCGAAGGTGGCGGCGCTGTGATCCCAGGCAGGACGCTTGAACAGCGCAATCAACCGCCTTTGGAGGGCCAATAGGCGGTTGATCTCCGCCGGGTTGCTTGTGCATCCCGGCACGGTCAACCTTGTGCGGGTGGCAGATTCCAGATTCGACTGGAGGATGTCCTCCAACAAGGAGTAGTTGGTGGTATCCGCAGTGGCCAAGTTCTCAGCGACGGTGTCGGCAAAGAGATTCCAGTTCGTGAACTTCTTGCTACGGGAAACCGGGAGCGGAAGGATCCCGTAGACGCCAATCACCATATGATCGCTCCCCAGACAGTCCGGGAGGACCTTCCATGACGCGGTTGCGATCAGATGACTTGACACCAAAGTGAGGTCGATGGCGGATGTATAGTTTGGCCTATAGAATGTGGGAGATCCATCATTAAGGACATGAAGGTCTGCGGCTCGACATAGCCTGCGGACAGCGATCCCCGCAGCATCACAGTGACGGCCGCCCCAAGACGGATGATGAGCATTGAAGTCTCCAGTAATGATAACCGGGAGGTTAGATGCACCAAGATTGAGAGCACTCATCAGGGCATGAACGTCGAGTGTGGTGGAACACCGAACGTAGACACTGAATATGGTGCAGGGACGGCGACCCCCAATTCGGACCCCCACCACCGATACCCCACTTTGAAGGGTGCCGATGATAACGGAGCTCTGTTGCAGGCTTCGGTGGACAAACAGGGAAGAGAATATCTCCCCGTTGTCTGGCGCGGAATGGTAAGACACGAAGGGTTTCAGCCGGAATGCCGAGTCAACCCGCGACTCCGAGATCGCGAGGACTTGCGCCCCATAAGTTCGAGCGTAGTTGAGCAGCACCTGCGCCTTGTTGCGCAAGTACCTGCAATTCCAAGCAAGGATGCTTGGAGGGGAGACCCGTGGCGGGAAGAGAGCGAGGCCGAAGACAAGGCCAGCCCAAGGGGCAGCTTAACCAAGCCCACAAAGCGGGGCCAGAAGACCACGGAGGTGAGCCGGGGTGCCCGGAAGAGCCACTAGTAGCTGAGCCAGGGCAGCAATGGTTTTCAGCAAAGCTGTGATGTCAGGAGCCACTTGTGGTTCTGGTTGACAATCAGCTGACGG
>QLNU02014574.1:19681-35816 GCA_006491805.2 Dysdera silvatica | reverse complement strand
CGATCCTCACTCGTATGATTTCATCCATGAGACTAAATGAAATTTGCAAAAAATTGCCAAATTGAAAATAAACATAACATTTATTTAGTTCAAAAATATTTTTATTGAAAGGGCAACCCATGCTAGTAAAATGTATATCTTAATTTTATTATAATATTATATTATTTTATTATATTTTTATATTTTTTAATATTTTGATGTCATATGAAATTTTTACGATAGTTTTAGCTATTTCTTTCTTATATTTTTTTCATCAATGGGGGGCCCGGGCCCCTCCCCTGAGACCGTCTATGATATAAATAATAAATAGGGTAATAGTAGGAATCCGGCCAACTTTGCTAACAAAGTTTGCGCAGAACCTGCCACTGGTATTATATTTGACAAGTAATCGCCAAAAAATCGGTTATACATCGACTAGCTTGTATAATTCCCTTGCAAAAATATCGATTTTCTTTGAATGAGAGTTTCGTCAGGGTACTTTCTCTTGGCGTTGAACTGTACTGATACTCTTCCATATATCATCACTCCTACTTACACTGTTGTGACGATTGCACGAAACTTAATCGTATTACGAAATTTCTCGTGTTTATCAAGGTCAGATATACATATAAAATATACGTTTCATATAATATATATCGGTTATACATACATATATATATATAAAATAAAACAATCAAAAACAACGATATTTTTGTCTGATAGAAACTGAAGCATTTTTTAGATAAATAAATTAAACATGACTAGATACCACTGGCGTATGCAAAGTGGGGTTAGGAAGTTTTGTATATATGTATATAATTTTATTGAGTTGTAATGCCCTTTTAAACTTGCAACCTCCCTCTCTGATGAAATTTTTGATTAAAACAATGCTAGGCACAAACAGAAGATATTGATATTTGGAAACATAAAACGAAACACGAAATTACCGGAAAATACAGCCTCTTTACTAGAGAAAGAGAATAAGAGAGAGAATATGATTATTGGAAAATTTAGATACGCTAAAATCAAAATCCGGATAAATTGCTCATTTGGAAATTATGTATCTGAGGTCACGCTGTCACGCCGTCATATCCTAGAAAATGACATTAATACTTTGGGATATAAAAGTTAAATGCGATAAAAAAGTTTATAGTCATCCATATTTTATTAATTTTTTAAATTATGTGAACAAGACTATCTTCAAGGTGGCTATTTATTATTATAATAAGCAAAAACTTGGTTCAATTCATTTACAAAATCTTTCGGGATTACTTTTCGCTAGCATTTGATACATAAATTAGAGTTGGGCATTAAAAGAGGTTTAATTTTTTTTATTAATATAAAATTATTAATGAGCAAGAAAATAATTTATGTAAAACTGGAGATTAGGTGGCAAAAAGAAGTGGAGCGGCATAGAGCTAGAGACAGAATCTAATATATCATCTCATTAAATAATATTGCGAAAAGCGTTTAAATAAACTCATTTTAAACACGTTACAAAAAAGAGTTAAGTTACCAAAGGTTCACTCTTTTGAAAAATTCAACTCGGCTCGTTTCTGTTGAGCAAAGTTTTGAAATATTCCTCAAATTTAAAAGTTGATGGCAATGGGAGTGGAAGTTATATTTTACTTGTGCAATAGTTAAGTTAAAGACGCAGTTTTGCGGAAAACATGGGGGACTTTTGAGTATTTGAGTGCTTTCGCGGCTACACTTATAAAACATTTTTTACTTGCCTCACGAAGAGGGGTAATGAGGAACAACAGCACCTATTCACCCTCTATAAAAAATTTTACTAGTTCTCTTAATGGGTTTTCAGATTATAAAAGGTCGAAAAGACTTTTTACACGGCATAAATAAGCTGCGCCTGACATTTTAATCGCCCGGTGTTGAAGTAAATATCTTAAAAGTAGACATGCACTTGACGTTGGGACTTCATAAATATTTCAAAATATTCAAATATACCTAAAGTTTTTTTTGCTTACTTCTCGGCGCGGAAGCTATTTAAACCCTGAATGAACATTTTAGTTGGTGATATGATGTGTGAAATGAACTAGGAAAATAGTTCTGCATTTAAAATCATAGCTATTTATACCATATTTTACCATACATTGATTTGTTTACACCTTTGTCGAAGTTGATTGAAGTTATTAAATATATTGAAACATATTGAAACATATAGTGATCTATGACAACTTCGCGACCAAAGAAGAAAGTTTTTTAAAAACCTATGAAGGATTCCATACGACCTGTTTTTCATTTCTAAAATGGCATTCACCTTGGAAGAAACACATCATTTAGAAGTAATAAAGAAAGAATATTAGACCAAACGAACTTACGCGAAATGTACCTTTGACGACGTTAGGGGGAAAATTAAGGGACAAAATTGCCTCTGAAATTGTCAAAATGACGTAATAGTTGTAATGTAGCTTTCGATTTTCTGTCTAAAGCATTTGTATTAAAGTCACATAATTATGCGAGCATGATAAGAAGGAACGCTTATACTGAAATGTTTGGGGCCGATAGCCTATATTTAAGAAAATAATACCATTCCATTTCTCACGGTACACACGCATATATGAAAAATAAAATCTTTCACATATTTCACCCACCTGCTTCCGCCATTTACTATCGATATGCTGGCCTGGTATTGAAAACACCTCACGTTCCCAAAGAAAGGATAGAAAGAAAATAAAGACAGGAAATGGAAATATTAAGAATAAAACCGGAAAATATCCTGAATTAAAGAAGACTTCATTTTTACAATTTTTGCTAGTTAGTTTCTTTATTACTGGTGATGATCGTTTTATTACTGTCAACTATATTGGGCAGAAAAGTTGCGAATAGCAGTTTGATAGCGAACAGCTCACTACTCGTACCATTCCACTATTAAAGGTTTAATGAAAATATTTCTCTAAAAAGGTTTTGAGTTCTTACAAGATTTAGTGTGTTTTGTTTAATACTGAATAAGAATTTGGTACTTAAAAATCATTACGTTGTTAAGATAAATGTTTTAAAATCAAAGTTTCATATTCAATTTTGTACAGAGTTTCATAAAATATCATAAAGCTGTAAAATATTGTTGTATATGACGTCAGGCGTACGCAGAAAATTCATAAGCGTGTTATGGGATGAATGGGAGGTTATAGAGTTACAACTCATGTATTTCTATGTTAATTTTATTGCAAAATTTTATTGCAATGGGAGGTTACAAACCCTATCAACACCCCTTCCTATGCCAGTGTATACGCCACACAAATATAAGTATTGTAGTTCATATAATTACACGCAAATTAAAAATTGATATTTCTTAACAAGTAAATGCTGATATAATATACATTGGTATGAATAAATATTTATGCATAATAACTTCTATCGCTGTCTCTATCTTTTTAAAATAATAATTAACAATACAGAAATGATTGTACTTCATTGAATTTTCACACTCGTATGTAACTGCATTTTTCACGTTCAGAGCAATAAACCAAAACTTACGTAGAAAAATCCAGTTTAATGAAATATTTTCCTGATTGATATTTTCGAAAATATAAAGCACGACTGTTTCTTAATAAGAATGAAGAATTGAAACTGACATTAAATTTATCTATTGTACAAAACAGCGTTCTTCTAAATTAAACATTTGGCGTTACACTAATAATTTCATACTTATATATTTTTTAATATATAAGTATGAAATTATTACACTAATAATTTCATACTTATATATTAAAAAATGTATAAACAATTCGAAATATTATCTCCAATACCTATTTTATGGTATATAGAAACATATAAGTAGATTACAATTCATATAAACTTTTATAAACCTTTTCATTTGAATTTAATTCAATTTTTAATATAACCGTTTGTTGCAGATTGTTAAGTAAATATAGTTAAGAATAGAAAAAAATAAGGCTGAATTGAGTATAAAAAATTATTTTTAAATGATTTTGCTTGCAATCTTATGATGAAGATAAATATTTCTACACCATGATTGTCTTAGTCTATTTTAATGCTGATATCTGCGTACTTGAAGAATGAAATATGTAGTAGATGCAAATTTTTTCAGAACCGGGGAGTAATACGTTTCCCTGGAAGTAATAGTTCCCTGATTATGTTCATCATTCAGTACTTTTTTAACATTATGGAATTCCATTAAAATTTAATGAAAATTGAAATAGAAGGAAATTGCTCTAATCCAACTTGACTTGAAATTCTTTGCTTGATAATTATACTATCTCCAGAGGTAATTTTATATCTTGAAGCAAGAAAAAGCTTTGAAAGATGACAGAAGCAGAAAGAGAGAGAGTGTAGTTGGAAAATGAATAAACTCTACAATAATTATGAACATCTCTTTGTAAATAATTTTTGTAAATAATTCCTTCTTTTCAAAATTTCCATAATTTTTTTTATATAAGTAACAAGTCATCTTTATTCTAGAGATTTAAAAATGTTCAAAATAATTTTTAATGCAGAATGGGTATATTTTATTTATTTCGATGTAATCCAGTTTTTATTCATATATTTTTATCGTCAATTTCCGATTATTATTTTTAACTTCAGAATTTTTTTTAATCAAAAATTGCTTTTGGAAACGAGCAACATAAAAGAACATTGCCTTTGACTAGTGTTATACTATAATAAAAGTAAGTGTGATTTACTTTTATTATAATTATATTATATTATTTTGTTTAGTTGGGGCATAAAATTTTAAAGTATCGTCAAAATATGGAATTTTTTTACACGGTAACATTAAGGATATGGCTCATTTAGTATATAAAAATTTCGTGTTATCCAAGTAAAACAGTTTATCAGTTAAACTCAATGCGTTTGCATTAATTGTGGGTTGTGTTTATAATTAATTAAAATTAATTAATTAATTGTGGGTTGTGCTATGCACGGCTTCAAGTTTTTTCTCTAAGATAATTAATCAAAAATGAAAATATAATAAAAGCAACCGGAGAACTTTGAGCGGTTTATTACATTATTGGTACATGAGCCGGCTTTCGGCTGCGCTAAAGGGCGGCCTTCGTCCGATGTATATGGTGAGAATCAAACATACAGCAGATAATATTATCAAGGAATACAAATGGAAAAAATAATGGAAAAAAAAGTAAGAACAAAAATAAAAATAAAAAATAATATGCGAAAAAGTAAGGGTTTTACCCTTACTTTTTTCGTGAGCGTGGTTTTTATTTCTTATTTTTATTTTTGTTCTTACTTCTTTTACATTATTTTTTTTCATTTGTATTCCTCGATTATTTTATCTGCTGTATGTTCGATTCGCACAGTATACATCTGATGAAGGCTGCCCTTTAGCGCAGCCGAAAGCCGGCTCATGTACCAATAATCTAACAAACCGCACAAAGTTGTCCGATTGCTTTTATTATATTTATGTCAAGCTGTGGTACATACCAAACAACAATGAAAACATTAGGCTTTGATAATAATTCCACAACACAGACAGATGTAAATTTTATTGTACTTCATTTATAAAAAGTCCTTTTGAAGAAAACTCAGTTTTTCTTAATAAAATACGCAGAAAATGAATCGACAATTTACGAAATAAATATGCCTCGTTTTATTGCAGTTCAATCATGGGATATATGCAAAACAAATGTAGAATGGAAAGTGGAAACCGTACTTAGAATTTAGTTTCCTTTTTCTTTTTGCAAAATAAAAAGCAATCATACAAGGCCGAAGGAAATACATTTTTCAAGCGAATACTCGAACGACACACACATTTGGGATTTCATTATGGCTTCAATTTTCTATTGCTGTTCGACAGTTTGTTTGAACATTTGAGCCACTTCGAATGTAAAGAACGTTTGACAATTTCTTTTAACCGATGTTTCATATTTATAATATGTTACTCATGTTCTAAAAAGCAAGGGAAGTCACAAACTAATTATTTAGCTTAACATAGAGTTCACGAGAGAGAGAGAGAGAGCCTAACATACTTAAAAAAATTCGGGTATAATCATCCTATCTCCGTTAATTCATCAGGGTTCATTAAGAATCATGCTAGTTTTGTTTAGAAGTTATTTAGTGTCAATAATTACATTTATTGTCACGTTATATATTTATTAGCTTATAGAGTGTATGGTATTAAAATTAGCGACCAAACATTCAACAACTAATTTTCTATTTTCTGCACAATAGAACGTTTTGTAAAAATATAGTTTGAGTAAAGAGATGAATAATATTTATTATACTTAATTGAAATATGTATAATACAACACAATTTTTATTTCCATGCTAAAATTCAATTTCGGTGTACGGAAGAAGCATAGTCAAACAAAACAAAGTTATTGTTCTTGCTCCCTTAAGAGAATAAGTTTATTTTTATTGCCTGCTTGTAAATGGTTATTTCCTTCAACTATTCATAATTTCAGTCTTTATCTATTTATTATTAGCGGATGCACATTCTTTCCCCTGTTTTTTCAATTATTTTTCCTCTTTTGTACTTCTGTGTAGTTGATATGATGTACTGGAGAAATTGAAGATTGCCGCTATATTTTTATTTTGCCGCAAGATGTGTTATTGCGTATTAACTCTACTGTGGTTGCTCCCTACTGCGGAAAATTGTATATTTACATTGTTAGATAATATTTTGTTGTTTCCTTTGATATATCAGGCAGTACAGTTGCATTAATAGATAATGGGATATAATGTAAAATAAAATACAATGAGTATCTACATACAATATCAGATAACGAGCTAAGATCACGTCTATGATATGTAGATTCATCTGCCTTTAAAGAAGTATAGAACAATAGTGTTAAAATATCTGATGTGTTGGATTGTTGTACAGTGGAGGTTCTGTAACTCGACCCTCGTATAAATTGATATTCGGGATAACTCAATTTTCATAAGTCTTTGTTTGGTCTAATGTATTATGTATGGAAAAAAATCGCATTAATTCGACATCTTGAAACGAATAGTCGCTTAAATCAATATAAATTAATGTCTCACCTTCTTCGAACATCATCTAAAAAAATAAAATTGAAAGAAATTTTTTGCGAAAACAGAAATATTCTAATAACTTTAGATAATTACACAACCATTTCTCATGTAGACAATCTCCCCGTAGTCGAACTGTGTTTTTTGCTTTTCAATGTAACATCTGATTCATAGCCAATGAGCTTGTTTGTTTGTTTGGCTTTTTTATGGCGCAAGAGCATCTGGGCTATACTGCGCCCATGAATATACTGAGCCATGAAATAATGAGCTATTTAAAAATGAGAATAAGAATACATTTCATTCAACCTAATTACAGTCGTGGTGGTACATTCCACCATAAGATATTTTTTGATGTTACGTTGATATTCTTAACTTTCAGGTTAAAGATGTTAACTGGTGGTAAGGTCAGAAATGGAGGAGAGAAGAAAGCTATAGCTTGTTACACGGCTCTCCATCGAATGGGTAACATATTTAGTAGATTGTTTTTTACAGACTTGTTACTTTGATATTTTTCTTGCATATTTGTAAATTTGGAGAAAAGGAGAACTTTAATTTTGTGTTGATTCATGGCCTCATTTGGGAAAACTGCGACAACGATGTCAAGCCTATTTATCTATATTATTAAACTAATTGCTAACTAAATTATATTATTTAACCTATATTATTAAAACACGTCATGCCTATTTATCTGTTACAAATTCACACAGTGTTTTTTAAATGTAAATGCTAGTACTTACAGTACTAGCATTTACATTTAAATTACAGTATTAGATACTATAGAAATGACAGAATTTGCTTGGACGTCACAGAAACTACTGTTAGATAATTATTAAAAACTGAAAGAAGTATGACGCATGCGCAAAAGTGAACGTTTTGCGATAAATAGAGTTTGTTTTTCGATTTTCTTTTTTTAATAATATCATTCTGTTTGTATTATTGTACTATTGGCTTTTCTTTGACTATTAAAGTAAGATTAATCTTTAACGGCGAAGAGATATATATTACACTTCAGAGGTGGGATTTTTGGCGCAGAGGATATTGGCATACGTAGTGCAACGGATTATTCGCACAGAGAACATTTGCATACGTAGTGCAACGGATTATTCGCACAGAGGATTTTGAATACGTAGTGTAACGGATTATTCGCGCAGAGAACAAATGCAAACGTAGTGCAACGGATATAACGAAACGGATTAACGCATTGCAAATGGAATGCTAAGAAGTAGTTGTTAACTATTCGAATATTCCGACTTGGATTCTCGTAAACAAAGCTTCAACGATTATCGGAAACGCAATATAACGGATTTCAAACAAATAAAAGTAAGAGGGTAACTTTTTGTCTAAAGGTAAAAAAAAAGTGATTTAATTGAATTGGCCGATGAGCTACGTGAAATCGTGTCACCAGAAATCAAAATTGTCGATTTACGAAATATAATATTAAATTGGAAACATTATGAAGAATTATTTGTTAAGCCACTTTTTGAACAGATAGTAGGAGGCCGTGTAGAACGTGAACAAAAAAAGGAAGAAGAAAATATAAGAAAGTTTGAGCTTGAAAAACTAAGATTACAAATCTACTAGTCCATCTACTAGACCATCGAAATGCGACATTTAGCAAATAATGCAGAAATACGAACTAAATAGTGATATCAGTTCCTATTTAATACTTTTCGAACGACAAGCTAAACTAATTAGTTTAGAGGAAGGACAATGGGTACTGAATTTATTGGGGTTGTTGCCGCGGGAAATGACTGAAATTATTGCGCGTGAAGACGGAGATAAGGCCAACGATTTCAGGTACATAAAGGACCTTCTTTTGAAAAGATTCAGACTTACCTCTGAAAGGTTTAGACAGAAATTTTATGGTCATCCCCGTGCTACTTGGAGCACTTGGAGGTACTTTACTTGTGAATTATGAAATTATTTTGAGGAATAGATAACGGGTCTAGAAGCAACTGACTTTGAAAGTCTCAAAAATGTTATAATTAGTGAGCAATTGAAGAAAAGAACTACCTCAGAGGTTCGAGAGCATTTTCTAGACGAATGGTCCAACCTAAATAATCCTGAAAAATTGGCAAACAAAATAGGCACTTACGAAAACGTGAGAGATAGCATGAAAAATAACATTATGGATAATAAGTGCTGAGAATTTAAAACCGGAAAATCTGCTTTTAATGATAGTCCAAGGTTTAGTAATAATTTCCACACTAACAGTATGGTCACTATGGAACGCATAGCAAAAAGTGAAAATAACCGTTACCAGGGAAAGGTTGGTGGATTTAGTTATTCAAATGGTAACAAACGTTATATTAACTTCAACCATCGAAATGAAAGAGGTGACCCTAAGTGTTAGAATTGCGACGATTACGGACAATTGTCAAGGGACTGCCCTAAGGAAAGAAAAGTAGCAACATGTCGAGGGTGCGGTGAGGTGGGACATTCACAGAACAATTGCAAAAGGAAAAAGGACAGCAATACCTTAATGGTAAACGCAAACGCATTGCTTTCTCAATCGTATGTAAAAGAAGTAACAATCAACAATTGCTAGTGTGAAATGATCTCCTTAATAGACACAGGAAGTGGACTAACACTAATTCGGAAATCGGTGGCAGTCATCCTAAACTTGGTTATTTACCCAAAGAAGCAGAAGTTGATTCGGACAAACGTATATACAATAGGTAGAAGTAAGGTTCAGTTGTCAATGGATGGAGAGTGTGTGCAGATGTGGAATTATTTGTCGTTCCGCATTTGCATTTGCTAACATTGGTGCTAATTTGCAAATAGGGAACTCCAAAAGTACCCTTTTATCGATTACCGGATGAGCTAGATCCCTTGAAAATAAAACTTAGAACCGAAGGACTTATAACTTTGGAAGAAAATACAATAAATTTCATCCACGCTAAGACAAACGACCTAGATAATGGCTTAGTTATTTTCAATGGCGAAGGAGAGAGAATTCAGACTCTATTTTGGAAATTGTTAACGGTAGGTCTGTAGTAATTCCGATTGTTAATACTGGTCCTCATTATATCAAACTTAGGAAGAACCAGTATGTAGCAAGAGTAAGTAGTATAACTCACAATTGGACCTTGACTAGTGAAAATAATGATAATCAAGATTCCATGGTATGTACGGTGATGCAAACGACAAAGGATATCACTTTAGAGGACATCAAACTGGATGAATCAATGTCACAAGAAAGGAACATAAAAATCGCATCACTCTTAAACGAGTATAGAGATTGTTTTGCGTTAAATATAAATGAACTCGGGCGTACAGATTTAACTAAAATGGAGATGCATGAACTTGAGGATAGCAGGCCAGTGTATGCACGACCATATAAAACAAATGCTTTGGAAAGAAGTGCTATTCGAAGTATCGTTAAGGAATGGAAGGAAAACGGGATCGTAACAGGAACAAGATCTCCCTATGCGAGTCCTGTATTGTTGGTAAAGAAGAAGACAGGCGAAAACAGACTAGTTGTTGACTTTAGACGACTAAATTGTCAAACGATAAAGGATAAGTTTCCCTTACCAAAAATTGACGATTTATTGGAATGTTTAGCAGATTGTAAAATATTCATGGCATTGGATCTGGCTCACGGTTACTTGAAAATGCCCCTAACGGAAGAAGCAAAACTAAAAACTGCTTTTATAACACCTGATGAGACTGGACAGTTTGAGCGAATGATTTTTGGTCTCACCAACGCGCCAGTAGAGTATCAAAGACTGATGTACCAAGTGTTAGAACCAACGTTAAATGACAAGGGCTTATGTTACTTAGATGATATCCTGATTCCTTTAAAGGATTGGGATGATATGACGCAAAGAATAAAGGAGGTTTTTGAAAGACTACGATTAGCTAAACTGATGTTGAGATTAAACAAATGTGAATTTGACAAGAAACAAGTGGATTTTTTGGATTTTGTCTTAATGAAAAATGGAAAAAAAAACATCTGTCCGTAAGATCAAGGCAGGTCGTTATATCGGCTTTCAATTCTGCTTATGTTTGGTCACTGCAATGGTGCTGGAAGGGACGCGTCGCACATCTGCTATGTTATTAAAACAATGTTGAAATGTTTCGTTATTAAAACTTGAATCTTCGCAATGGACTGTATAAGGGTTTTATTTACATCATTTACAAACTATATTACACACTACAGACCTCGCGTCTCTGAGAATGTCGGACATCGCGTCCTCAAGGGTGATACTAATACATTAATTGATAACGTACTGGACCGCTCTACAGCAGCAGCGGGGTACTTTGAAGGCTCGAGCAAGACAACTTAAAGTAAAAAATTGGCGAGGGTTGCCCAAGGGCCAATTTTACGCTAAATCTATATGTTGGCGTTAATAAAGGCAATCGATGAATTCTCGACTCCCTTAAACGTGCATGACACAAGAAGATTCCTGGGATTAACAGGATTTTTCAGAAGATTCGTGGAAAGATATGGTCACAGGGCAGAACTTTTAACACAAATGTTGCAGAAGAGTCAAACATTTGAGTGGAAGGACGAGCAAGAGAGGGCATTTGAACTGCTAAAAGGTAACTTAACAAAGCAATCAATATTAATGCCTACAAACCAAACGCTAAAACGGAAGTTCACTGTGACGCTAGTTCTTCAGGATTAGCTGGGATGTTATTACAACAAGGAAAGGACAAAAAGTGGAACTTAGTTTACTGTGTAAGTAAGAAAATAACTGATAATGAAAACAAATACCTTTCCAGCAAATTGGAATTAATTGCGATTGTGTGGACTCTCCAAAGACTGAAACAATTCTTAAAAGGTATAATATTCACTATTGTCACTGATTGCCAAGCCTTGAACTACGTGAACGCAAGGAAGTCATTTAACCCACAGATAGCTCGCTGGAGTAATTTGATTCAAGACTACAATTTTGAAATTCGACATCGATCATCAGGAAAGGTGCCACATGTTGATGCACTAAGTAGAGTGGGTACCTGTAGCAGATTCCGGGTACACGATGACTTCGATTATGGGTAAACTAGACGGCTGTACTACGCAAATTGGTGTGGAGCCAATTTTTGTGACATTAACTGAAGAATAACAAGTATTATTAATCCAACACGCCGATTCAGAATTGAAAAGGTTGATTGAGATATTTCATAAACCACGTGAAGAAGAACGGATAAAAAAAGGCACATGATTAACAACTACGAATTTAAAAAAATATATACTTTTTCGAAAGGTTAAGGTAAACAACAAAGATCAACTACTCTACGTTATACCCAAAAGCCTGAGGAAAATTTTAGTGATCAAATTTCATGATTTGATGAGTCATTTTTCAGTAGAAAGGACGGTTTCTAAAGTCAAAGAACTTTACTGGTTCCAGGCGATGAAACGTTATGTACGACGACAAGTTTCAATGTGCTTTGAATGTTTATTAAACAAAGTACCAGAGGAAACACAACAAAGATTTCTTCATCCGATTAAAGCAGGTCGTAGACCCTTTTCGATCATACATCTGAAACATTTGGGCCCCTTCGAGAAGAGCTCTAAAGGAAATTATGAATTGTTGGTCATCATCGACAATTTCACGAGATTTATCCAACTGATTCCTGTTAAAGACACGTCAACCTCACACGTTATGAAAGCCTTGAAAAATTTTGTAAATAGATACGGATTACCAGAAAGGAGTATTAGTGATAGAGGAACTTGCTACACCTATCATCAATTCCAAGAATATTGCGCTAAAAACGAAATTCACTATAAACTCAACTCAACTAAGCACCCGCGTGCAAACGGAATGATAGAACGAATAAACCGAACAATTTTATCTACCATTACAATCGGAATGACCAATGACAACCATAGCAGTCGGGACGATTGCAAAATCAGTATGCGAGTGTTAGATAATTATTGAAAACTGAAAGAAGAATTCGAAGAAGCATGACGCATACACGAAAGTGAACGTTTGTCATAAATAGAGTATGTTTTTCGATACTTTTTTGGTAATATCATTCTGTTTGTATGATTGTACTTTTGGCTTTTTTTTGACGATTAAAGTAAGATTAAACTCTAACTGCGGATAGATATATAATACACTACCATTAGAAATCACATTCTATATAAGAATCTGTCCTTTGGCATCGAGATAGTAGATATGGCTAGTTGAAATTTATAAACTAAATATAAAACCACAACAAAAGCTAACGTTTGGTAATGATCTTGCAACTTCAGAAATGATAAGTGAAGAGAAATTTTTAAGCATTGTAAAGCGCTCGGAATATGTATGAACCTTTGATAAGATAAAAAGTTTTGAAGGTGATCTTTACATCCTAACACACAAAGAAGCTTTACGAGACGTGGATATAATTCAA
This sequence comes from Dysdera silvatica, assembly GCA_006491805.2. Lineage (NCBI taxonomy): Eukaryota > Metazoa > Arthropoda > Arachnida > Araneae > Dysderidae > Dysdera > Dysdera silvatica. The sequence continues at coordinate 22,535 of QLNU02014574.1, read as the reverse complement.
TGATCTTTAGTGGTTAAGATGATAAGTACATAAGCAACTTTAGAGCTTTTATGTATACAGTGCAAGATAATTTGATGTTGCACTACGCAGCTTCCATTTGTAAGTGGTAATCAATACTCTTATAACGCTGACATCTAATTTAAATCACTGACACAGTGTTGAAGACAGTTAATATACTTATTGTAAAAACCAATACGAACTAAAAGGGAATTTTTCAAGCACATTTAAAACAATCTTTATTATAAAGGAGATTAAACGTATTTATATATCGCAGTAACTGCTAATTTGCTATATAACTTTATAGAAACCAAAAACCTATGAAAATATTTGTTCAAAATCAGAAATTATTAGCAAATTATGATTCCATATTTTTTAATTTAAGTTAAACTCTTAAAAGTAGTTATTATTTTAAATTTCTCTCTGCCGAGAGCTACACCCTGCAACGGCAATTGAACGGCAAACACTACCCCGGGAAGAAGGAGGACGCGGACAAGCGGACCTCAAAGACTTACATGACAAGCAGATCCAGAGCATGAGGCAATACTTCCAGTTGAAGAGTCCCCGATCGCCACTCATCCAAGCCATAATACAAGCAGATGCAAATTACACGCCACTAAACCTGTGTAGTACCGAAGAGCGTGTCCTGGAAACAGCCAATGAACAGAAACTAAGAACTTGGGCCGGAAAACCATTACATGGCAGGCACTACAATGACCTGCAACAACCACACGTTGACAAAAAGGCATCAAATTCTTGGCTGGCCAAAGGCACTCTCCAGCCAGAGACAGAAGGATTCATGCTAGCCATCCAAGACCAAGTGATCGCAACAAGGAACAATCAGAAATTCATCCAGAGAAAAGACATAGAAAGCGACAAATGCAGACACTGTCATGCGGCATCGGAGACAATCCAACACGTGATGGCAGGATGCAAGATCCTTGCGCAGTCAGACTACAAACATAGACACGATCAAGTAGCGAAAATAGTCCACCAGAAATTGGCAGCGAATGCTGGCTTTCTGACAGAAAAATGCCCGTACTACAAATATGAGCCAGAGACCGTGCATGAGAACGAAACACACAAGCTTTACTGGGATAGAGCAATCATAACAGACAAGACAGTCCCACATAACCGTCCTGACATAACCCTCGTCGATAAATCGAATAAGACCACGTACTTAATCGACATAGCAGTACCCAACACCAATAACATACAGACAACCTACACAACGAAAATCACCAAGTACCAAGATCTCAGACATGAAGTACGAGATATATGGGGTATGGAAAAGATCCTCATCATCCCGTTAGTCATCTCAGCAACAGGGATAGTACCAAAAACGCTTGCGACGAATTTGGAGATACTCAACATTGACCCAAACACCTACATTGAAATACAAAAAGCCACAATCCTAAACACGTGTCACATTAAGAAGTGATGTAAAAAGAGGCTTGGGAACGCTCCATTCAAGCCTGTTTCAGTAGGCATTTTTCGCCATCCACTGCCGGATGAAGGTCTCTCCAAATGCTTTCCACCAGAATACCATCTGCATTTCTGGTTTGACCGGCATACTTGTTTGTCGCATCGTTTGAGACGTTTGCCGGTGCGGGTGATTATAAAGATCGGTTCGGTCAGTTCTGCACCAATATGCCCATCGCCATTTCAGTCCTTTTACTTTAACAATGATGTCCTCTACTCTAGTTTGCTCTCTCACCCAAGTGTTTCTTTTTCGATCTCTCCTAGTTATTCCAAGCATGCACCTCTCCATGCTCCTTTGCGTTGTCTGTAACTTTCGTATTGCTCCAACTGTTAGACTCCATGTCTCTGATCCATAAGAGAGGACTGGCAATACACACTGGTTGAAGACCTTTCTTTTTAGACACAAAGGCAATTTCCCCTTCAGGATAAAACTGTTTCTTCCAAATGGCGCTAATATGGAAGTGTCATAAAGATATTGCAGCAATACAAACGGCTGTGACATATGTGCTGAGAAGCATCCTGAATTAATCTTTCCCTGTTTGCTTCCATGACCTCCAGAAACGGTGGCAGTTGTGCATGGATAGCCGAGAGGACCGCTTTGATAAGGGATAGGACCATTCCTTGCTAAGTTGAATAAATCATTTTTTACGGGCTCGTTTCTGGAACTTTTCAGACAAGGGTTGTATATTGATATTGTGAACGACTGAAGACTGTATAAACAAAGAATGGTAAATCATTAAATCTATGTGATAGTTTGCATTTTGAATGCAATTTGATAGCGTCTTTAAATACGTTCCTTTAAACTGTAAACTGGAAAAATTAATCACATGGAATATGGTGCATTCAAAATTTAATGATGACAATGGTGCTAATAAAACAAGGAGCATGTATGCGTGAGACGGTTAAACAAATAGAAATTGTTAGTTTAAAATTAGCTGAAATGAATACAAATAGGGATAATAGTAATTTATTTAATTGATGTCAACATGTTTATTGGTTGCGTGTAAATATTTGAAAATTACTGGTTTCTTTCACATAATTTAAACGCTTCTAATTGTTTTCCTTACATGTTTTTATATTATCTCCTGCTTCCGTTACACATGCTTGTGTAATACATGCATAACATGTAAACTAATTTTAAATAATAAAAATTAATTACAATTAAAAAATTGGTGTGGAAATGATCACGAGAGTTTAATTGCGATGAAGGAATCATATAAAATAATTAAAAGACGTTTCAAAGGGATTTAATTTTTAGATATAAGAATAGCCCGCTATCGTATTCTTAGTTGTTTGCTTTATACGCATGCAAAAATCTTATTAATAATTAATTAAAAATTGTGCCAGGGGCCCGGAATTAAAAATAATCCTCTCG
>QLNU02014574.1:0-14361 GCA_006491805.2 Dysdera silvatica | reverse complement strand
TGAAAATAATGGCTAATCAAACCCACTCTCGGTAAGCTACATGGAATATCCCATGAAATCCGTTTGAGCAGAAAGAGAGACTTTAATAGATGTTTTATTAATTTTACTCTTACTCTTAGCTACTGTTGGAAAAGTATTTAACAATGCAATATAATATTTACAAAACAAATAAATCTCGCAAGTTATTTGGGTCTGTGTCTTATCCTGGTCTAACAAGGGAACCTCGCGAACTGTCAAGGCTCGATTTTTCTGAATTTCGGTTTATAGGCCAATATGACCGAGTAGATGAAAGATCCAAAATCAAATTTGGCCCAATCGACCTGGGGGTCGAGCTACGGCCCACTGAAAATAGAGCTCACCCTAAGATGATGCTTTGCTGCATGAGAGGTGAAAACAGTGTTCTGGCGTGCTGGGCAAGCATTAAGCGCCAAACGTTATCGTAGAAAAAATAATACATATGAACAAATATAGCACATATTTATAATAGCGATTTTAGTTGTACCTGAAATAATTATACATTGTGTATGCTGGTGTAAAAGTAAAAAATATTTGAAGTTTTTACCTTACGTTTGCATAACTGACAAACTTTGAGATCATTTTTGGTGAAGAACTTGAAAAAGCCGCCTGGTACGTAAACCAGTCTTGAATAAATATCCTTCAATTTTCAAATCAGAAGCAATCATCACTTGCCTGTGCTTTCATCACCTTTGACCTTTTTAATTTTTTTGTTGGAAAGCGTGGAATTTCAAGCCTTATTTGTCACCATGTCTTCCTTCTTCACCATAGCAAAATACATTTTCCGCATTGTTTGTGATAAATACGGGAAGCCGGCTGACTTTGTATCAGATTATGAGATGGATATTGCGAAAGAAATATTTACATTTGCTGAAACTTTGATAAGCGGGTTAGCATACGAAATGAATGACGAGAATATACTTGTTATTTGTTTAAATGAAATGAAGTATGACGTAATACAGGGTAATGAAATGAATGATGAGGAATGGGATGAACAAACTAATTTGCCGTCACGCGTAACTTACACATTAGAAGACATGAAAAGAATTTCCATGGAGTGGGTCAGGAAAACTACGTTCCTTGAAAAGCATACAGCATCGATTTAAAAACAACACACTTTCACGTCGACAAATATATTGCTTTCGGGATTATGTTGCTTCCCAGGGTACAACATGTGAAAAACTGTTAAGGATTAAAGACGAAGAATTTGAGAAGTTTAAAAATGCCCGGGAACATGTTTTATTAACAGTTCACGATGACGATTTAAAGTTATGGTTTCTGAATATTGCAATGAGAGAAAACTTAAACTTTAGAGCAAGTTATACTTTTCTATTAAAATTTAGAAAAGAACCTGGCATAACAAGTAGAAGAGACACCAAGTTCGTTACGCATGAACGTACTATGCACACAACGGCTTTGGAAGATAGAGCTATAGAATTCGTCCACATGGTTACAGATGCATTGAACAACTATTCTTTTCATGAGGTTTTAAACACTGACCACAGCGGATTTACTAAAGAACTGATATCTACGCGTACTCTGTAGATTAATGGGGAAAAGCACACTCCGAATACCATTCAATCTTCTCACGCCATATCCCATTCCGTAATAATCCGACCTATCATTTCTGCTGCTGGACAATTATTGCTGCAATTTCTGCTCATCCATCAGGAACCAAAGGGTGTCTTCGGTACACGCGTACAGGAAAAGTTATTTAAACCCCCTAATGTTATTCTAGAATGCTCCAAAAGTGGCAAATCCTCTACCGGAATACATAAGATGTTTCTCAGCGAAGTTCTCGAACCGCACATAACATCAAAAATTCTATTAATTATGGATTCGTGGACAGGTCAAATGGACGAAAATATATTTGACGATGCATTTGGTCAAGCCAGTCTTTCAGAGCAATCGAAATTGATGATTACACCACCTGGAGGGATAGCACTCATACAGTCATACGACGTATATTTTTTTCTTCAATGGAAATATTTCGCTAAACGCTTAACACGATTTTGCCTTTTGCATTATTATGATAACGTAAGCTTATTAGAAAGCAATAACATCAAAAAATTACACTCGCTCATTTACAATCAGCTGTCTTCCCCAAAATTCCGTAATATGATAATCTATGCTTGGTGGAAATCAATGTACCCGATACCAAAGCCTGAAAAATTCTTCAATGTGCAAGAAATTTGTTTTAATTTCACGGACCAAGTGTGTCACGAAATGGACTGCGATGGTAGTTCATTCATTTGTTGCAATCATTGCTCAAAATTATTATGCTTTTCTCATTTTTTTATTGATCTTCATTTCCATTAAAAGCGTTTTAGGTTCATAACAACCAAGAGCGCAGTTATAACTCTGGAAACCCCCGCAGTTAGGTAACTCAATTTTTTTTTCATATCTACATAAATTCATTTTCATACATAAATACTCCATGTTCATAATTCAAATCAGTTTCATATGCAAATACTACACATTCATATTTCAAATCAGTTTCATATGTAAATACTCCATATTCATAATTTAAATCAGTTTTAAATGTAAATATTCTATATTCATAATTCAAATCAGTTCCATATGTCAATATTGCAGTGATAAATAATTTTAATTGATTTTGGAAAGTTTATTATTCAGTCTAAAATTATTTACAAAGGACCCTCAGCTTTTACGATGCGCCAGGACTTCACTTCTACAAGACGCAGAAAGCTAAACTTTTAGCATGAATAAAAAAGTAACTCACAGTGAAACATTTGGCGCTTAATATCTTGCCCAGCACGCCAAAACACTGTTTTCACCTACCACGCAGCGAAGCATCATCGTATTGTGAGCTCTATTTTCAGTGGGCCGTAGTTCCCTCCCCAGGTCGATTGGGCCAAATTTAATTTTAGATCATTCATTTACTCGGTCATATTGTTCTATAAACCGAAATTCAGAAAAATCGAGCTCTGACAGTTCGCGAGGTTCCCCTGTTAGCCCAAAAGCAGGCGTTACGAAATGAATAATGGAAACTAAAGCTGTTTTGTTAGGGCTTTAGAAAATGTTTTATTTGAAGTTTTAAGCAAGATTAGTTATTTACAATGTCAATTTAAATATGAATGAAGTATTACTATTATTATAATAGAGGTAACACCATCATCATGTTAAATCATTATCTATCCGTTGTTGGATAATGGCCTCTCCAAATGTTTTCTGCACAAGTCTATCTTGAGCAATTTGCTTCTATACGACCCCCACCAGTTTTTTATTTATTACACGTATGCAATGAATTATATATATATGCTTTTAATTTGCTTATCGTGAACCAGACTTTAATACCAGTTCTGTCCCAAGTATCAGAGGTATCAAAGTTATTTCCTTAAGATGTATGAAATTTCAAGTTAAATGACATTTAGATTGCTATTTTACAGACGCCTAATGTATGGAGGTGGTGTTCAAGTGTTTTAGAATTATACCTGGTGTGCCTTTTACGATAGAGATTACTTCTGTTTATTTTCTTCATAACCATTCTATTTCAATTGCTTTAAATTGTCCTTTATTCCGACCATTTCTCCATTCCTTCTACATCTGCGGTTCGCACATGCTTCTTTTCAACCATTATTAAGTCATATGCATTGAGAGATAGATAGTTATTACGGTGAATTCAAAAATTGCATAATATATTAACTTGGTTATTTTCAATAGTTATTTCGACTTACTGTTCTCATCAATTTCTCTTGACAGATATGAAGTATTTTTTTATTAATATATGAATTATTGAAAGCTCTACAACACTACATCATTTTTCTAAAGGTTAGTTACTATTGTGTAAAAGTGGTTTATTCTAACATTTTTATACTAATTATATAGCTTTATTATTAAAAATTACATCACTTGGATATCGCACTTGAATTCTCATGAGAAACAAAAAAATTTCCGTTATTTGGAAAAAACATTACTACGTTATTGTGATTGCTATATTTCTCTGTTAGATAGTAATTGTTACATTTTTAAAACTTCCGTATCATACAGTTCTGAATATACAATTTTTATACCTCAGAGTACACACAAAGTACCCACTTGTTTGCTCATTTTTGGATATTAAAGTACTTCAGAGAAAAATGACGTGATAGGGCAATAAAACTAATATAATTTTTGATTTCATCGCATCAAAATACCTTAAAATTCATTCTCCATTGTAAATCAGTAAAATCATGTCGGTCTGTGTAATCCATATAAATATTGAACCAATATTAAATTACCCATTATTATTATTTAATAATAAATAATGAAAATGACGCAGCAGCGATGCGCTTATCGTGAGTAATGACACTTATAAGTAATTAATTATAAGTAATTATTAATATGTAATTTATAATAAGCAATTAATTAAATTATAAGTAATGACACTTATAAATAATGCAGCTTATTTTTATCAACGGCTAGACTCATTAGCATGAAACAGTGATTAATTACAACATCACTGAAGATAACGGTGTGTGAAATATAAGGTTAGTTTGAAGTTTAAAATAAAATATGTGAAAGTGACTTTAAACGATGTTTATGAATCTAAAGGTTCTGTATGATATACATGCATAATATTTAATGACGTTCATAATCCTATTTTTAATGGCAAGGAAATTTTTTACTCAATAAAAAGTAAAAAGAAATTAATGATGCTCCATATTGTCATTTTCCAGCACCTTTAGCTATATGAATCCATAGGGATACGAAGACACCATCCGCAAAAATTTTGAGTAAATTGAAAACATACCAGTTGTCAGACAATATTTAAATAATAAATTTCTTCTTACTTTTATATACATACACTGTATGAGAGCAAATTCTGGATGTTTAATAAAACTACACGATATGACATTTCATACATATTCTTCCGATAATAGTTTATTTTTTGCCTATGTTTTTCCATTGTCTGGTGCCAAGTTTAGAAAACCAATTTATAGTATTTGAAGTATAAAAGTTTACGCGAGACCATTAATCATAATTTGATTATCATGGACTTTTAGTTTTACGTGAGTGCCTGAGAATTTTATTATTGTATTTAGAAAATGTCAGTAAGAAGGGAAAAAGCTTTTACGCACTTTTAGGGTCTCATTCAAAATTGAATCAGGAGTTTGGTACTATATTTCATCTTACACTTTCATTTGTAAGTTACAACGAATTTGAAATTTTTTTTCGTATAACTTACCAGGCATGGAAACTGATATAAATCTAATTGGAAATATTTTCTTTATTTAACGCCGTTTTTTAGCCTTTCGACTATTAGTGTTCTAGCGGCCCAATATCGGTTTCACTGGTTGAAAAAAAAAAGGATTTTCCACAAAATACTTTTTCGTGATATTTTGTAGACTTTGGCTTGAAATAAGACGCTTCCCTCTCATTGGGTCAAGTTCACACAAGAAGGTATGTAGATAAATTAGTCAGGTTAATTCGACGGAGATATTGTTACAGGTCGTTACGTCCAGTGTTAAGTCTGAAGCAAGCTACTCCAATCTTCTTTGGAAGCTCTTTTGATAGTATGTATTTCAGGAAACAGTCCCAACTTTTCCTAGTAATTTTATCCGTATATTGTAATTGCATTTGCCGTTTTACACTAGATTTGATAATTCTTTTAATTATTCGGAGTTTAAGTGGAAGGTTAGGTTGTTGCAGAGATGATCCCAGCTTAGCAAGTTGGCCTCATCATTACCAAACACATTGCAATGACTTGGAATCTATTGGAGTGCACTTGTCTTACTTGCTGTTAAATATAACAAAGATGCAAATTTAATATAACAGAAGTAGTGAAAATAACCGAAGTAGATGTTTTTACGGTCTTAACTATTATTATATGTAATGAATTCATTTATAGGCAAAAGCTAAACATGACAGCAACATACACGTAAAATCCTTAAATGTTGTTTCTTAAATTTTACTAATTCTTAAATTTGTCGTATTTTAAAAATATAATTGGTAAAGTGGCATTAGCGGAGGATATATATATATAATATAAATTGAAGTATGTTAAAAGGCAATAATAGAGACTAAATAGGAATATGACTTAAATATTCAATGAAATTGTTTTGGGCACAATTTAATAGTTTTTATAAGAAAGCAGCATTATATGCAGATTGTGACAGTAAAACTAAAACAATGTATAAGTATAAAAAAAGTAACGTGCTCACTAGCTTTCAATTGCAAAAAGAATGTAAAATTTGTAATTAAGTCAATTTAATTACAAATTTTCATCTCAGTCTGGGATGGTGAAAGTGGTAAGTTAAGTCAAGAATATTAGTCAACGAAAAATGTAAAAGAAAGGCAAACTAAAACTATAGAATGAAATTTCCAAACCTTGCGTGGTATATGGAAAATGGAGACGTCGAATATTAGATTCAAATCAAAGCAGACCCTGTTCCCTGTTTAAATATACATGCTGCAAACATATCTTAACCCTGAGAAATAGAAAGCGCATCGAAGACACAAGCGTGGAAAATATAAACGAACGAGATAGAATAGATACGAGGAGGAAAGTGTGGTTCGTGGGGACATGTTTAGAGGAATAAAGATAATATTTTTATCCACAAGATAAATAGAAGAAATAGTGAACAAAAGAGAAGGATAAAGACTGAGGTTAAAAACATAAAGAAGTGAATTTTCAAGGATATAGCCTTAGCCTGCACCTAATTAAGTCCAAGAGAAGAAAATATGAAGAAAGTAGGAATATATGGATAGCAAACAGGTGACATCGGATAGAAAGAATAGTAAGCAATAATGTAAAATTGAATATATGCCTTTTCAAAAAGTGTTTACAGGATGACTCGGGGTAGTAAGTTTGCTTTTTTTTTAAGATCTCAGTTTTAACTTCCCGAAGGGTAAGATCAGAATTACTTTACAGGATGCGGACATATTTGAAAACTCGCGAGTCCAGAGTAAAATCCTGGCTGGCGAACATCGTGTTGAATATGTGTTATGTTTTGACGAAAATGTTGAAGAATTGATCTGAAGGCTTGGGCCATTAAATAAGCTATTATATTATGATTAATAATCTTCAAGTTTGCTCTAATAAGGTCTCGAGAATGGCATGTTAAATATGATTTAATTTAGTAGTCAACCACAAAATGCCATACATGGGTTCTCAAGCAACTAATTTACCACAACAAGCTGTTATTTTGAGATTAAATAAGGTACTTCATATAGGTATAAAATTTATTTATCCAATTCAAATGAATTTTTTATTCTATATAATTTACTAACTTCTACATTTACTTGCGTTATTATTTAATTAGAGTAAATCAATAATTATGCAAATTATTCTAATTAAATGTTAACGCTTGTTTCGTTTTTCGGATGATTAGCTTCTTTAAACTTTCGTCTTGGTTTAAAAAGCGGTCAAAGTATTGCACTATTCTTTGCGAACTTGTCCGTAGCGGAAGCCTTACGTACATTCGCAGGGGGAAGAGGGATCGTCATCTGTAGCTAAATAGGCACGCACTTAACCTGAAATTAAAGAGACGTGGGTTCGACTCCCATCAGGTGCAGAAAATCATTATTTTCTTTATGAACATTTAATCATCTAATTTACTTACATATCAGAACCCGCACTTACGAACTCTCATTTAAAATTCTTATTCATGAACGTATTAGAAATTCGGTAGGTAATCTACAGTTTATTTAATTTTACACGTTATTTATTTAATTTTGTAATTAATTTTTTTATTTATTATTAATTTAATTTTTTTATTTATTTAATTTTACACGATAAGAAAAATATCTAAAGGAAGAAAGCGTTAAACTAGCTATTATACATTTTTAGAACAGACGATTGGTGGTTACATCTTAAACTTAAATTTCCATTGCAATATTATCATTTGAGCGATGACGTTTATATTCCATTTTATTTAGCGATGAACAATTCGTTAAAATTTAGGGTGAAAAATTATTTTAATTGAGTGGATAACGCTCAAAAGAAATACTAGTTTATAATAAACTTCTACTGACTCATAAGAGTTGGAATGAAGGGGAAAGGCAAGGCCTCAGGATAGTCTAGATTCAGAGACCTACTCAGTTTTTTTAATAAGACAAAACTATACGCATGCACTCTTTATTATACTTTATTTTTATATGAATATGCATATAATACATAATATTAATCAAATCAATAACTGGGAGTCAGTCACCATAGAAAAATTAATAATATTAAGATGGAGTTTGAAGACTAGGATGGTATATAGAAAAATATGTTATAATTTTAAATATATGGCTGCCCCCTGTAAATATTTTTTGACTATCATTTCACAAACTCGAAAATTCGCCGTGAGCAGTTTGCCTTACAAGGTGCGAGATGGGACCAAATTGTGCATCAGAGATCCAGGACAGACCTTCCGCATCGTTTGAGCTCATCAAGCCTTAAATCCGGAAAAAGTCGGGAAAAAATCCGGAGCAAAAATCATTGTCTCGGAAAATCCGATAACTACAAAAGTAAGAATTGGAGATCGTGATTCCGAACGAAAGATCGGGCACACTTTTTTCTTTTTTTTAAATTTCTGCACTTTAACGATTTTTGAGTTTCATTTTATCCATTATGGCTCTAAAAGCGGGATAGCTTTTAAATTTTATTCTTCGTGCATATTTTTTCATGGAAACATTACATATATATTTCACTTTGGCATCCCTTTGACCACAATTCCCGATAAAAAAAGGTTACATATTTATTTATTCAAATGAGTTGATTTTTAATTTACCACTGATTCATTTTCAGGCACAAGAATCTTCTAATTCCATACTAATAACTTGGAAATAAAAGCGTAAATTGTCTTTAAGTTAGTAGCAAAAATAATCATTTAAATAAATGGAGGACGAATTGCAAACTGCAAGGAAAATTAAACTAAGCTGCATCCGAAATTAAATATTACTTAATAAATTAAATTAATTTGGTGAGAATAATAAATTTAAGAGAATCGCACAGTATATTTCAATCACAAAACTTGGTAAAATAGCACAATGGGCACAGTTTTTGAACTATATGTTTTAATACTGCTTTAAAACGTTCTCTCGAAGGCTTTTAACACTCTTCGAATAAGCTTACGTAATACTGAACCTGTTGAGACTAAAATAATAATAAACAAAATTTTCACATACTGTCACACTATCTAAAGTCACGTACAATTGACTAAAACCAAATGAGTTTAGTAAAATTATTAAAAATACACTTAAAGAAAAAAAAGTAAACAACCAAACACAAAAAATAATCTAAAATCGAGAAATCTAGTGTAACAATGTGTAGGAAATTAGTCCATGCCGGATGTAATTTTGAGGTAATAGTCATGTCGTTGACCAAATTATGTGAATAATAAAAGTTTCAATATAATAAAAATTTAATTCAGCCGGAGCCGGGTGTTTAAAGATTATTTTTGCATGATCAAAGTTGAATTTATGATCATAAGACCAACAACAATAATCAGCTACGGATGATTTTGAAAATTCTTGTTTTTTTGACCTACGCTTCATGTTCTTTAATCCTGAACTTAACATGAAGCGTACGTCAAGTTGAATAGCAAGAACATCACATAAGCAATTAACTCCTTTGCAGTCCCACTGCTAACATACTCCTTCGAGATCATCAAATGGTCAAACACAGAACTAGAGGAGCTACAATGGGTAATGAGAAACACACAAACAAAACACAGACAACTACATCGGTCAACGGCAACCGAAAGGCAAACTATCCCCCGAGAGGATGGGGGCGAGGACAAATCGATCTGAAAGATTTCCATAAGAAGCAAATCCATAGCATGAAGAAGTACTTCTTTTAAAAAAGCAGCAATCTCCTCTCATGCAAGCAGTAATAGATACAGGTACCTCCCACACACCAATAAGTCTCAGTACCGACAAAGAAATACCACCCGTACATATTGACAAGAAACTGAAGGAATGGGCAGGCAAATCACTTTATGGCAGACATTATAATGATCTTCAACAACCCCACATTGACAAGAAATCCCCGAACACATGGCTAACCCAAGGAACTTTACAACCGGAAACGGAAGGATTCATGATGGCAATCCAGGACTAGGTCACAAAAACAAGAAACTACCAGCGATACATCCTGAAGAACAATATAGAAAATGAACAATGTAGACAATGTGACTTAACAACTGAAACAATACAACATGTAACATCAGGTTGTAAGATAATTGCCCAAACAGACTACAATACCGTCACGACTAAATGGCAAAAATAATTCACCAAAAGCTTGCTGTGAAAACCAAGCTGATAGCCAACATGAATCCTTACTACAAATACAAACCAGAAAAAATACTAGAGAACAAAACGCACAAATTGAACTGGGATAGGGCTATTATAACGGACAAAACGACACCACACAACAGACCAGATATAATCGTAATTGACAAAATCAGCAAAACCACACACATCACAGACATAGCAATACCCAACACAAATAACATTCAGAACACATACACCACAAAAATGACTAAATACCAAGACTTAAAGCAGGAAATCCGCCAAGTGTGAGAACACGCACAAAAATAATAATAATAATAATAATAATAATAGAAGCCGCTAGGAGGCGTAAAGTATTGTATGGTACAATTTGTTAGCTCCTCGATTATAGAAAAAATATCTAGTATTTGACGCAACTTTTAACCGGCTTTGGGGATTAAGTGAAAGTGCACCAACCCAAGCCAAATTCCACAATAGAAAACAGACGAAGACTGGGGTAAATATACCTCCTTTTTCTTATTAAAACGTGCAGGGTGAAGCTAGGTCTAACGAGAGATAGTTAAACAACACGTCAAACGTCCGGACGATCACACCCACCAAAGCTTGATTGGAGCATCCAGATGATTGACAGCTCATCAGCCTGAACGCGACTTCGCGAAGTGCTTCAAGCCGCGAAACACAAGCCGCCGGCCGGGAAAAAGCCAAGGCAATGTACCGTGCATTGTTACCGAGGAAGACGACGAAAAGAAAACCAGTTCGACGAAGAAACCGTTTTTACAAAAGCCGCGTTTTTGAATAAACCAGTGTAGTTAAAGGTCATCCATGAAATTAAAATTTTTCAGGTATTCAATAGCCACAGTTTTCCCTTCGTTTAGAAACTCCTATGACCGGGAAAAAGAAATCTGTCTTAATTAACTAATATAGAAAGTGAGCCAACCCAGTAAAATGGAGACTATGAATAAAGAAATGCATAGCAATACGTTGCAAAAGCATAAAATTCCACCCATAAGGGCAGAATCAAGTCTGAATGATAGACATGTGACTACAATTGAGTCAGAAAACAAATCCTCCTCTGATAAACAGACAAACTTGGTAACTAAAAGCTCAATGCGAAAGAAATTTTCAATTACAGAAAATAGAGAAATAGTTACCTGCTATTTCAGATCTAAACCCAAAATAACATTAATGAGCAGAGACTAGCTGATCAGAGGCAATTTATCTTCTGAAATCATTTCTCGGTGCCATAATTAAAAGAACTAGAACAAAAGGCCCAAAACCATTCCACAGAAGTCATTTTGGTCACTAACAAGCAAAAAATTGAAGCAGAATTAAACAACATGTTGACGAAGGAAACAGAAAATGTAATACCTCTGAAGGAGGACTTGATAATCGAAGATCTGGTGAGTACACGCCTTACCATAAAAAAACAGGAGTGAGATGACAGGATTTTAGTGAATCGGGCAGGAAATATTGAAAGGATTAGACTTCCAGCATTGAAACGTACAAAAAAAAACAAAAAAAAAACACCACTGGATGAAATTCTGAAGGATGTAAACCTTGTTATTAGCACATTCGAAACACGTAACTAACAGAAATTAACAACCTAATCTACTGCATTGCACTCACAGTTACAACAGAACTGGGATTTAACTGGAGAGAAGAAATAAAGCACATTTCCAAAAGCCTAAATGAAAGTTCAGACTAGAAAAGAAGATAGCCATAATCAGGTGAGACTTAAGCAACCTGAAAAATTTTAAGGAGGGAAGGCTAAAGAACTTCATTGTCAAGAGAGAAATCATCAAACGACGAGAATTAGACATAAAATCAATTTCCGAAGTCAGCGAAATCCTGAAAAGAAATGTGACTTCAATGTCAAAGAAAATAGTGAGATATGAAAATAGAATTGCCCAATTTAAAGATTTTGATAGATAAAGATTTATATAAAGAAAGAAGAACACCCTTTTCAGAAAAAACCAACACGCCTTTTACAAAAAAATGCTGAATCCGGAAAGGAAGCCTGTGAATTGCCCTGACAAGAAAGAAACCCTTGTCTTGTGGAAAAACCATTTGGGGAAATCCATCACAACACAATGAAAATGACAACTGGATAAATGAAGCCGAAAAGAAGTTTAAAGAAAAGAAGATGGACAAGTTTGTGATCACTGCAGAAATGATCACAAAACATGCAAAGTAACTTTAAAAATTGGAGTGCACCTGGAATTGATAAAGTACATGGTTTTTGGCTTAAACACCAGCCTCCATAAGAGAATTGCTGCCCATTTCAATACTATCCTCCACACAGCTAAAATAGAAAACTGGCTCACGACGGGTAAAACATACCTCATCATAAAGGAGAAAGCAAAAGGCCCCATTCCTAGCAACTTCCGTCCAATTCCTTGTCTACCTACAACCTATAAACTTCTTACTAGTACTATTGCCAACTCAATCCATGAATACTTGTGGAAACATGAACTCTTTCCACTGAAACAAGCAGGTAATTACAAAAACTCGCGTGGAACTAAAGACCAATTGCTTATAGATAAAATGATTCTCAAAAATGTTAAAATGAGAAAAAGAAACATCTCCTTATCGTGAATTGTTAATCTTCTTAGCATACGACTCACACCCACATAGATGGATTTCAAAATCCGTAGAAATGCTTGAAATTAGCTCTAATGTTGGAAATCAGTAAGACAGACGATGAATAAATTGAAAACAACTTTGTATGCAAGCAATGAACTCTTAAGAGAGATAAAGATCCAAAAAAGGTATATTCCAGGGGGAATCTTTATCACCCCTTTTATTCACACTTGCATTGATCCCATTAACAACAATCCTGAACAATACAAGAATGGGATATGAAATATCAAAACAAAATGGGGAAAATTTCACTCTTACTATATATGGATGATCTAAAACTATTTGGAAAATCCAGAAAGGAAATGGAATCTTAATTAAACACAAGATGGAATTTGGCTTAGACAAATGTGCCACGATCATAATAAAAAAATGAAAGATAGGACATAATTCTTGGCAACAAACAAGTAATCGAACAACTTTCCAACGAAGAGCATTACAAGTACTTGGGCATGGTTAGAACTAGATGCAATCCTTCACAGTAATATGAAAATCATCGCATGCTCAAAGTACATGAAACACACACGAAAAATTTTGAAATCAAAATTGAATGGCGAAAACACCAGTAGAGCCATAAACAGCTGGGCCATACCAGTAATAAGATACACGGCAGGGATTATTGAGTGGACATCGATCGACTTGGATAACTTAGACCGAAAAACACGCAAACAAATGACCATAAACCATGATCTTCATCTACGGAGTGACATAGGTAGATTGTACTTACCGAAGAGAGAAGGAGGAGGAAGAGGCCTCTTACAAATTAAACAAACTGTTGAAGAATTAAAATGAGGTCACAATGAATAAATAAAAGTAAGGAGAAGCTCCTAATGGAAGTGGCTTCAAGAAAGCTAATAGATGTTTCAGATTCAAAGAAGGGTTTCAAACTAAATAAACTTCAAAAACGTCGCACAAATTGGCAAAACAAACCTTCCTCCATGGACAATATTTGAAAGAAATTGAGGAAAAAAGTCGATCGTCAGCATAACTAGAGATGGCTCCAATTGGAAACTTTTAAAAAAAAACCCAAAGGCCTGATCTTTGCTGCACAAGAGTAAGCACTGCAAACAAACGTGATGCCATCAAAAATCCAAAAGCAAAACAAGAACAGTAAATGCAGGCTGTGTAAAGTAAAAGATGAGACAGTCGACCACTTAATCAGTGGCTGTAGTAAAATAGCTCAATCAAACTACAAAAAAAGACATGACAGAGTGGCCTCCCTGATTCACTGGAATATCTGCAGAAATTATGAAATCCCAGTAAACAATAACTACTGGAAACATGAAGCAAAAAAAAAAAGTGACAGAAAACGACCAAATAAAAGTCCTTTGGGACTTTCGGCTTCAAACAGACAGACATTTAAAACACAATATACCAGACATAACATTGGTGAAGGAAAAATAGGTATTTATCATCGACATTGCGGTGCCAGGTGACAGCAGAATTAAAGAGAAGGAATTCGAAAAAATCTCCAAATATCGTGACCTT
>QLNU02014572.1:12210-26232 GCA_006491805.2 Dysdera silvatica | reverse complement strand
TCCTGAAAGAGGCAAATATCAAAACATTCTATTCCCCTGTCACAACACTTCGCAAACAACTTACAAAAGTTAAAGACCCAGTTCCACCAGAAGATCTCACAGGCATCATATACCAAATACCATGCAAAGACTGCAACAAACATTACATAGGACAAACAAAAAGAATGATCAAAACAAGAAGAAAAGAACACAAACAAGCACTCGCGAAAGGAGACATAGCTTCACGTCTGGCAGAACACGCTTTACAACACGGACACGAACCCGACTGGGACTCAACAAAAATACTACACCGGCACATCACAAACAAGAATAGTAGACTCTTCTTAGAATCTTGAGAAACTTACAAACTACATGGGAAAGCCATTAATACATCACAACCACTTCCAGAAACTTATAAACAACTCTTACTTTGAAATGTATGGGACCTCCAAATTAGGTAGCCCGCAGTATGGGTTTCTCATTGGTCCCTATTGGGGTTCTTCCATGATTCTATTGGAGGCCTCCCATTGTTTCCCACTGGGTTTTTCCATTCTGCGGGACTACTCTGATGAAGGGTTTTCCAGAAATTTCAAGTATAAAAAGAGACAGAAACATAACATCGTCATTACTCCTGATGAAGGACTGCTGCTGATGCGTCCGAAAGCTTGAGTGATCTTTTTCATTGCTATTTTACCAGTGTTTAACCTTTATGTAGATATTTATCGAATGAATCGTAATTCAGTGCAATTTTTTAAAAGTTTATGAAGACTTTTTCGGTTAACTGTGTGTGTATTGTATACATGAATTTTTGCTATAATTTATCTAATCCGCAGTGGCAGTTATTTGCGTTCTTATGACTTACGGCAGCAAGGGTCATGCTGCACTACGAAATTAGCATTTCCAGAAGTAATTTTCGTAACTGTTTTCGTACGAAAAAAAAAAAGGAAATAAATTACATATCCTTCCGTAATTATGGTAAACAAATTTTGGTTTTAAATTATCTGGCCTGGTTCGATTCTCCACAGTAATGTGTAATCGCCTCGGAAGTCCCGTTGAACTGTCGGTCCCGCTTCCGGACGATCCTTCGTACATCCTCGCGACTCCGAAGTACGAGTAAACAAGCCCGCGGGAAGCGAAGCGTAGTTTCATGCATTCTTTTTAATGAAACCAGCATTTGTCTCGTAATGGGCTAAGCACTCGCCGCTACTTAATGAAACTTGTTAATTGATTAATGGCCCAAACGATTAATCCTTTTGTCATTTTTATCGATGAAGGAAAAGCGGTCGCGAAGTGAAATGTGGATTTATGAAACGCTGCGCTCCTTTTTGCTCGGGAAACGCAGCGTAAAGATTGATCTACTGACTCAGTGTAAGTGATCTCGAGGTCATATAATCCCCAAGAAATTAACGAATGGCACGTCAGCAGCAATTACTCCCCCAATTACAGCGCAAAAAGTAATTACGAAGCATAGACAAAGAGGGGCGGGTAAAGTAATTGTGTTTGCGACGTCCAATCGGGTTAGCTTAAGATGGATGAACGCTCCGTCTAGGCAAGGAGTTTCGGGGGGGATGCGGACGCCGACTCTCCCCCTGGTGGTGGTTTATTTATGGGTTTACTGTTTGTGATGTTGGTACCACAGTCTTCTTTGGTGATGCGTCTGCCGGTGGGACATTAGTAATCGATGAGTAGTACACTTATTGACTCATTTGTTCGTGTTTGGGTCAGAGGTCAAAGGGTTAGATCAGCGTTTCCCTACCGAGTTCTACGGGTTCCAGGAGGCATTGCTAGGGGCTCCACGAGAAAGAGAGAGAGAATTCAATCCTGGATTGAGTGTCTGTTTACCAATAAAACAGGCACATGTTTCACAGTAGAAATTTGCTTTAAATGTAACATATCCTTAACACATAGAATACATACATTTGTACACACGGCATTTTACGATTTTTTGTTTACAGATGTGAGATTATTTTTTATGTTAATGAAAGCCATTATATAAGCTCTCTTAAACAGGCAGTTTGAATTTTTTATTTATATTTTATTTATTTATTTGTCAATAAAACTACTTACATACTTACTTAAAAAAAATGTCTTCCTCTTGTAACTTTACTATTATAAATAACAAAAGAAGCTTTAATAGTGATGTATAATAGTTTTTATGTGGGGTTCCTACGAACATGAATATTATTTCAAAGGTTTCACAAGGGCTAAAGGGTTCCCACCCATCTTGATGACATTTTTTCTGTGTTCTAATGAATATTTTGTTGCATTCGGGTGTCGATTCGTTTGCATGACTCTGTGTTTTGGCGTGCGGTGTGAAGTTGAACTCGGCCAAAAGAAAAGTTCGGAAATGGTTAGGATTTAATTAAGGTTTTTCAGTCTTTCATTTGTAAAATACCTCTCCTCCTATGTTCCCTCATCAATTGCTGTGACCACGTCTTTTTTTTTCAACTTACTGTGCCCCCTGCCGTAGAAGGGGTCGCGGATTTCTCCTGGCTGCTATGAATATGGGTCGCGGCTTGAAGAAGCTTGGGAATCACGGCACTAGCGAAAAGATACTATCCTTATTAACGATGATCAAATTGCCAGCTAATGAAGTCTTAAACTCGCATTTTTGGTTGCATTTATTGCGACAAAACTGCCTTTTGTAAGGTTAAAAAATAAGCGATGTTCTCAAGTCGGTGTTGAACTCAGGACACTTTAGAGCGACGACAAAAAGCACTTCCCTGGTTAACGACTCTAAATACTGTCCGCGAGTGTCCCTTCTATTGGTGTGTCGCTTTATTTGTTTGGTGGGGCCAAACTACGTCTTTTAACTGCCACTTTTTACAAGTTCTGAAGATGGTGATTAGTCAACCGGTGTCTGCCACGATTTCACTGCCTTTATAAGAATAATAATAATAATAAAAAGCGTAGTCGCACACGCTCGTTCTTTAAATATGGATGCATTTCTATTAAATTCCTTCAAACTAGGATATTTAGATCCGGTTTATGGACTGCGTTTAAGATGTGCCATGCTTTAGCAGGAAACATACGACAACTTACATGCATTGGTCAGTTCTGAGTATAATTGAAAATATTCTAATTTTTTGTTAATTTTTCTGCGGACAGATGCGAGACATGTGCGGGTATTTAACTATTACTACCATGTGCCATTCAAAATCATTATAAGTATTATTATTATTTTTTATCTGCCCTTACGGCATAAAAATGCAATCAACGAACCATTTTTTTTTTATCTGGCGCAAGGTATGTTTTGAGCATGATGAGCTAAACCATCCGGTTTTTTTTTTCAAAGAAGGGCGCCCTGTACTTCATGTCTAAAAGGATAATCTCGGATCTCCAACTTTTAATTATATATCTCCCATCAAATGCATTTTGTGCTTGACGCCCTTTCCCCCCCCTCCTTACCCTTAAAAAAAAAAAAAAAGGCAGTCCTGAGACGTAGCCTATTAGAATTCAAGCAATTATTTAAGTTAATTCCAATATTTGCAGAGGTGTGGATGAGAACTAATTCTTGCATTAAGAATAATAACTTGGGAATTTTTTTTTTGTCCTGATCTTGCGATGAAAGTAAATAATTAAAAAGTTGTTTAATAAGTTTTGCCAGTAATTGCATAGCATTGCAAGTTCCATTTACTTTTTTTTTATATTGGGGGTAGCAAATTCTCATGACATTTCGAATTTCACCTAATCATTCTTTTTTTCGTTAGTGCACATCGTATGTGGTGTTTTTTTCAGTGGCGCGCTTGTACGTGTTTTTTTTACGTACTTCATTAGTTCGCTGGCTCATTGCTTTTTAGCGGATTAAAAATTCAGCGAAAAGCAAGATTAAATTTTAAGTGTTCAATTTTTCTGTTTTACGTTTATCGACTTTCTTTTTTTTTTTAAATGCGAGTAAGTCAAAAAGGTAGAAAAGACGGTTTTAGGTTGGGGGGCGATATAAAATTTAATAACTTTGATGAATATATTGCTTAGCGTTTTATAGACTGGTTTGGCGCTGTTTCGAGAGGTATATATTTTGGAAGATCACATGCATTAACTCATTTTCTTTTCAATATTTAATGTGAAATTGTTCTCAGTATTGAATATTATATTTTTCCTCCTATTCTTTTGCATATTTTGTGTTAATGTTATTTTAAGTCTGTTTTGTATTATTCTTCAATCTGTTTTGTATTATTCTTCAATCTGTTTTGTATTATTCTTTAGTCTGTTTTATATTAGTACCCCTCTGTACATTTTGTGTTATTCTTTTTTTGTTTCTTTTTCTAGTCTGTTGCAAGATTTTTAGTCCATTTTATATTATTCTTAAATCTGTTTGTATTATCCTTTGAACTGATTTGTATTACTTGAGTGCTTTATTTAGTTCTGAATGTTCACAAAGTATGATAGGCCTCAAAGCAGAATGCTTTGCAATGTTCTGCAACAAGCCTTCAGCTGATCAAAAATGTTCTGCAGGAGATGCATGTATATACGTGTATTACATTATATGCATTTTTAAATTCCATGAAACGTAAATTTCCCTTTTTTTTTCTTAATAGAAATGCAGAAAACATTTATGAGACGGTGTTTTATTTTTTTATTAAAAAAATAAAATAAAATAAACGCAATTGTTTTACAGTGAAGCTGTTTGTTCTGTGACGTACGTCGCACTTTTTAGCACATTCTGCTTTGTAGATGATAGGAATGTAATTAAATTTTGTTTGAAAAAAAAAAATTCTAGCTTTTATCTAATTCTCTAAATCTAACTAAATTCTATTCTATTTCTCTCTTCTGAATCCAATTAAATCCTATTCTATTCTTGATCTACCATTCTGAACTGCAGCAAATTCTACTTTGTATTGAGAGTGCTTTTTTCTCTTGTTTTATTCCAAATCCCGTTTAATTTCATTTGCATCTAATGTACTTTTATTTCCATCCAACCCAATTTCATTTGAAATCTGATTTAATTCGTCTCAACCAAATTTAACGTTTTTAATGGCTTGACTATAATTTTTACTACCCCCCCCCCCACTTCTATGTACATAAAAAGCGCTATACAATGGAACCTGTCTAAAGTGGCCACTTTTGGGACTGGGCTGTAATGGTCACCATAGACAGGGTGGTCACTGTACACGACAGACTTTGGTATATGCATAACTAAGTCCCTACCAGCTTTCTCTTATAAAAACTGGTCACTTTATTAGGCTCCATTGTGTGTATAGATACTTACGTTTCACATAAGGCAATCAGTTTGTTTGTTTGTTTGGCTTTTTTATGGCGCAAGAGCATCTGGGCTATACTGCGCCAGAGGCAATCAGTACAAAAGCTTATTTCATATTAAAAAAAACAAGCACTTTTCGACATCATAGCACTACGGCTATGTAGTGGTAACACTTTCGTCTTCCGTGCCGTTGACATGGGTTTGATTCGCATGCTACTGTAGAAAGTGTGCCGTTTTTCTGTCCGCCGTAGTCGAGGGTTTGGTTCCCTAGACAGCAGCTGTTCGGATTTCTCGGAAAAACCGTGGGTTCTGGCCCATCATGGTCCTAGCTGTGCCCACGTCGTAAAACAGAAGCAAACTTAATCTTACCGAAGAGGAGTGATACAGCTGATATTTCTGTGCCATGTTAGCGCTGTGCCAAATCGCGGAACGGGTCTACTCGTTTGTGGTAGGTGGGCGAAATCGTTCAATCATTTGTTCAACGAACGGCTTGGTACATCTGTAGCGTACGCTGTATTAGTGGGGGAAAAAGTCTTCCCACCTTGTCGTCATTGTGTCCTAGTGGTTGTGACTAAGGCTGCGTAAAAAAAAAAAAAAAAAGAAAGAAGAGAGAGAGAGAGATCTGGCGCACTGAGCATTTTGACACCATCCTATCACGTGATCTCATTCCCTACCATGTAAAGTTGAATGATTCACAAGTGTGTTATTTTCAATTGAATAGGGTGAAAGGGGTGGGCATACCGCTGTGAATTGTCCAAATCACTCGAGGAATAAACATGGAATGGTTGGAGTGGCAACAGATCCTGTGAGAAGAAGAAGAAAATGGTCTATTAATTTTCCAGTGGTAAACGTTGTGTTGTGAAACAGGAAGTAGTGTACAACAAAATGGCGGCTGGTGCGTTGGCCAGAGAGCACTGAAAAACAATAGAGGGAGCCTACTATATTCCCTAGAGCTCTTAGAATTATAGGCCGGCGCATCATCCGCCGTTTTCCTGCACGCTTCCGGTTTTATTCACCTTGTCGATAAAGGTTTTCCACTTTAGAGCAATGATCGCTATTTTGGCATAAAAATAATGAACACTTCGCGATTATCAGACGAAAGTAAAGATTGGCGCAAATTTTAAGATGTCGCCAATAAATACAATTTGCAACCCTAGCTTAGTTTTCGATTAATGCAAAACTATAATGTAAATAATCAAAACAAACTTTACGCTGCAAACATTCTATGTTTATTCCTCGAATGATTAGAACAATTCCCAGTGGAACACTCGTCCATTTCACCTTATTTTATTAAAAATAACACACTTGGAAATCACTCAACTTTAACGCAGCAGTGAAGAGGATCATGTGATACAATGGCAGGAAAATGGCGGTTATGCGCCAGCTCTCTTTTCTAGGAGCCTTAATATTCCCAACGCGCGAAAGTTGTGTTGCCAGTTTTCCGCCATGTTGTTGGTCCCCCGAGTCCATGTAAACCAGTGGTTCCCAACTCAATTTAAGCCGCGGACCACTTTTCCACTTCAATTGTACCCGCGGACCACTTTGAAAAATTCTCACGAGCTGATTGCAAGACCTTAATTAAAAAGGGAACCGGGTCCTTTTTTGGGGGAAATGTGTTTGTATAATCGTTTTTTAGTTTAAAAAAACAAACAAAAACAAACTTATGATAATACAGTCAAACCTCGTTAAGACGAACACGCTTAAGACGAATTACTTTTAATACGAACCGTTTTCTGAAGTTCTGCCCGATTGTAGATTTCTACAAATGTGCTATCAATTCATTTTTATATTTAATTTTAATATGTTTTTTAATTATTTTTTTAAAATAATGACCTGTCTCGCGGACCACTTGGGATTCCTTCGCGGACCACCAGTTTGGAACCATCGATGTAAACAAATGCTAACTCGAATGCGAAAAACAGAAACACCTTTCTGTTTCCCCGCATTCGTTTACATGGACTCGGGATCAACAGCATGGCGTAAAACTGGCAACTCTTTTTGGGGCTTGCGCTCCCTCTATTTTTTTTTTCAGTGATGGCTGGCGTCGGCTTATAGTAGACGTTAGCGGCTGAGTAAACGCGAGGAATGGTGAAGGCATTGAGCGATGCAGAACAGAGCAATCCTTCTGCGCATGTGCGTGGACTCCTAGATACTAGTAATGCCGAAACATACTGCAAATTAGCTAGATTTAGTAGCATCCAGCCGTTAGAAAGCGGTCTTGCCAAGTATTTTTATATTAGTATCATATTTTAAGAATAATTAATCGTAATATGTGAGTATCGTTATTTTTATTTAAATACACTGTGCATGAAGATACCGAATCAACATATGCTGATTCAACAGATACTGATTCAGGCAGCGCACATCGAATGTGATCGAAACAGCATGAGTCGCAAAGCGACGATCGTGGGGAGGGGGGTCTCCCCCAGTTCCATCTCTATGATTCAGGTAAGTACTGATTTATTTATAAAATAGTATCGAGGATACAACTATGGCGTTGTATTAATACTTGATATTTGATAGCTATTTTCTTCTATTTTTCTGGCCAAGCAAATGGAACCACTGATAGGAATTTTTGCGAAGATCATGCACATGCGCAGAAGGATTGGTGTGTCTCGCTCAGCACCCTCAGCATGCCTCGCGTTTACTCAACCACTAGCGTCTAGTTCGGCCTATTACTTTAGGGCAGTGTTGTCCTACCTTTTTAACCAGCGGGCTACTTAAAATTTTTTCACGGATCTCGCGGTCTAGTTGTTTCAGCAAGTTTCGTAAATCCCCCCACCTTCCCCCTTTAGAGTTTTTTCCGTATTTATGAAAAAAAATAAAAAAATTCTGTTTTGGAATTTTTATTCCGAATAGTTGTTGGCGGGTCAGGCTAACATCGTTGGCGGGCAGGATTGTGGCCCGCGGGCCGTATGTTGAACAACCCTTCTCTAGGGGCTCTACTTGTAACCGCTGCATGGGGATCAGTCGAACTCATTGTCAGTGCTATTCTCGGTAAGCTTAGTTGTTGGGATATGAGTTGGATAGCACTTAAAGCCAGCTGTCCTGTCTCAGAGGGTCTATGGCGCCGTCTGGAGATATAAATTCTCGTAATAGATAAAGGTCTGTTCTCCTTGACCTTTCGCATTTTTAACTTTTTACGGAAAGATAGCATTTTAATCTACGCATATTTAATTTTTTTTTTTTTGGCGTTTTCAATCTATTTCTGCATTATTCCAACCCGTTTTCTTAATCCATCTAGTCTGAGGATGTGTCGTCTTTGGTCTTCAGTTGAGAATTTTAGTTGTCCATCGTTGGTCAGTTCTTATTGCAGTATGTTCAGCCCATTACCATCTCAATTTTTTTTTCCTGAAACTGAGGACAGCTGAAACTTTCTGAAACTTTTGTTTCCCTTTTTTACTCAAATATATCATTTTTTCGCTCTCTTTCTTAGTTATTTCAAGCATGTACCTTTTGTGCCTCTTTGGATTGGTTACAATTTCCATATTGCTATTTTCGTTAGACTCCATGTCTCTGGTCCAGAAGTGAGATCTGGTAATACTCATTGATTGAAGACCTTTCTTTTCAGACGCAAGGGCAATATCCTTCTTACGACAGAACAGGGTCGTCTGAATACACTTTGTCTAATCTTAATGCGTCGGTGAAGTTCCTCCATAATGTTACCTTCTATTGTTGTCGATTGGCCAATGTAAACGTACAAAAGTTCATGTTATTTTATCCTTCTTTACATATATTGTATAAAATTCAAGCCCCTTCCATGGACACGTCAACTTGTCACGCATGTTCCAGATGAGTTATTGTGGAGTGTTAGGAGGTAAAAAAATTATATAAAAGGAAATGCGTTACTGCGGTTGTTATGGCGATTTTTTTTAAACATTAGTCATTTAAAATTACTTTTATCTATGTTGTTGTTTGCTTTTTTTTTAATTTATAATGGGAAAAACTAAATTATATTAATTAAGAAGGCGCTGAATTTTTTTAATAACGCCTTTAAATGAATGTACGATTAACACGAGCAAACTGTGAAACAGCGGGACAATAACTGTGTAAATCTTTGAAATGCGGATTATGTAGGCAGAGACGGAGCTGACGAAATTTAAATTAAAAGGTTTTTTTTTTGAAACTGTCAAAAAATCTTTTACTCTTTCGTATAAAGCTTATTAAGTGTAAATTGATATTCTTAATTTCTTTCTCCTCTAAATCTTCTCCACTTTTCTCCACCTCCTCCAACTTTTTTTTCTTCTTTTTAATTCCTCCAGTAACTTCTTCTTTCCTTTGCGTATCCCTTTTCTGGCGATTAATTGCGCCCTGAAGAGGTAGTCCTTTCATTATGCGCTTTTTTTTTTTCCTCCCTCGCTCTTATTGTCTTTCAAAATTAGAACTTATTTGATCATTTAGAATGTCTTCTCTACCTTTTTTTTTTCCCTGATTTTTTTTTCATCCCTCTGCTTTTTGCTGTACGGTGTCTGTCAAGATTTTTTTCCTTCCTTTTTTTAGCGCCGATTGTTTTTTAAGCCCCGTCCTTCACGAGCGACAATTTCAAAGTTTTAATCAGTAACCGATTAAAGGTTGAAGCATTTAATATGACGGGCGGATGTAAACGCAATTTCTTGCTCTCGAATTCTATTGGCTGTGAAGGGCTCGCTCCTTAAGTTTCGGTTTCAATCTAATTAACAGGTGACGTGTTCTTTTCATACTCGCTTTGGATTTCTGTTCGCCCTTGTTGGTAAAATGCTCGTCAATTTTAAAATTTGCTTTCGACGAGCCATTCGCGTAGCCAGCGTCGAGGTCTAGGGTGGGTGGGGGGAACTTTATCCCCCCCCCCACCCTCAATGCTCAGAACATGGCGTTCTTTTGTAATTTCACGTTTTTTCTAGTGGGGGGGGGGGACGCAGCCTAACCCCCCGCGTATATACCTCCGCCATTGTTCGTAATCTACCTTCCAATTCCAATTGTTTTATAAAGAGCTAATGGTCTTTACGTTTGCTGAGTACCGAATGACGGAGAATTTTTGATCAGGTGTGTAAGTGAAACTTACAGGACACGTGGAATGGATTGATAAACGTAATGAAGATGTCAGACTGAATTTGTCAAAAGTATGCTACGGATATAATTGATATGACAGAATTTTGTTCATTCACAAACAAAATCAGTGGAATCTTACGACATCGTAATACAGGTTTGTAATGGTATAACATGAAAAGTTGAATTTTTTCACTTTTTAACCCCTTGCCTTACGATTTAATTTCACTAATTCATTCCAGTAGTGCGTGCATTTTATAATTTCTCTTAAAAAATAAGTCTGCAGTTCCGAATGCGGTAAAGAAAACTGAGTGAATGTCGCGTGTAGCCCGATCAGCTCTACAACGTCTCTGAGACGTTTTATTTACATTTGGCACGGCCGCCCCACCACGTCTTTGACATTGTAAGCTAAGTGGTTAAGATGGTTTAAATGTATTTATGCCTAACTGTTTATATACAAGGGTCTTTTTAGTTGGTTCTCTGTAGAAATGGACAGAATAACTATTTTGTAAGTTGCCTCTCCTAAATGTGACATTTCTGAGTCAGTTTTATTAAGTCTGACTCGCTTTTGCGAGTCCTTTTTATGCCTTTATGATCTTTCCAGTTACAAGTCAATTGAACTGAGTGATATTTGAAAATTTAAAACACTTACAATATATACATATAATAATTAAAATAAATGTTTATTTAACCTGTAACAAAATGATTTCGCAGCTTACTGTAGTTCAAGGTTTGGTACCCCAGCTCAGCGGTTCTTAACCCTTGCTTCGTGAAACGTTTCTAAGTGCTCCAGTGTTAAAAAATTACAAAAAAATCGGTGGATTTCTTGGGCTTCATCGTTCTTTTTCGATGCCAAGTGACAATTTTAGTTTTATCAAAAATGGTTTTAGATATCATGTTAATATGGGTAATACATTGTGGATTTAAAATATTCGTTCTCAAATGTTTTGCACATGCAAGATTTGGTTAGCTTCGAGGTTGTTAGACACCGAGCACCCCGTTCACAATCAAACATTAGCTTTCTGCTCACCAGTTGTTCGTCACATAATGTGGAGGTAATGAATGTTATGGAGAATGGGAAACTGGAAACGAATTAAACCGCAGAAAAAGAATGTCACGAGGTGGAAAAAGTCGGGTTAAGTGCCATTTGGTTCTTCATCTTTATCCTCGCCAAAAAAAATGGGACACTTTATTTCTTGCATTTTGAATTTTCCGAATTTGAAATTCCTTTTTTTTTATGTGATTGAGAATATTTTTTTTTCGTTGCAACGGAATTTCAAAAAATGTACTTCATTAAATCAGAAATTTGAATATATTGCCTTAATGGCATTTGAAATGGAGATTGGTCTTGGTTTCGTAATAACGGATTTTTCGTTATATCGATGTTCGTTATGACGACAATTCATAGTAATTATAAGATATCCAGTGTGCCTTGAAAGTATGCTGTTTCAACCAACGAGCACAGAAGAAGTATAGAGAGCACGTGACGTATTCCCCACACGCGAAAGTTTTGTCACCAGTTTCCGCCATACTGACAAGCCCAACAATATGGCGGAATTTACATGTTCTATGTAAACATTGCGAACTAGCACTGTGTTTCTGCTTTCATTTAAAAGGATTTTGGTTTCTCAGATATACTTTTGTAAGTCTTGTATATTCCAGTTTAGGAAATGGTTAATTGTGTAGCGTACAGATACACGAAATATATTGTCTGTGAAACATGGCGGAAACAAGACCAGAAACATGGCGGAAATTGGCGACACTTTTTGGCGCTCGCTCTGCCTCTATTCTTCTTCTGTGCTTGCTGGTTTCAACATACTTCCCGCCATGTTTGGTCCACTTGTTGCATGCCGGCTCAGTAAATATGGCTTGCCTAATTGATCTGTACGAGGTGAAATGTAAGCCCTGTTGCAGTAATTGTGTTTCATTTGAAAATGTGTGAATATATCCCGAGGGAATTTTCCTTATTTTTGGCATCACTGCCATTTCTTTCTTCCTGTTTCTTAGATTTCCAGTTAGACTTATCCCTTCAGCGAAAAAAGGGAACTTTGCTGTAAAAGGGCTCGAATGGTAAAAAAGACTTAGGGTTCCGCCATCGACAATCAAAGGATTAATGTTCACAGATAAATAAGTAAGCTGGATGCAAATCAGGTTCAGCAGTTTAAGCTTTAAAGTTTTACTTTGAAGAAAGATTTTTTTTAAAGCGTGGACACATTGGGACCGTTTCCATATTGAAACCAGAATGGAATCTAGCTCGTCGACGAATGATTTGATTTATATTTGAATTGACGTTCGTTGCGCAGTAAGTAATGAATGTCAGTTGTGTGCTATTACTAATCAGTTGTTTAGAGATTTATCCCCTTTGTGAGCATGTATTATTATTCCGGCCGCTCTTCATTATTTTCTAGTCGATTTTTTTCTTCTGATTTTTATTTCTATGACGCCCTCTTTTCCACTATGTCGATTTTACCGCCTATCAGTGTAAACAAGATTAAAAAAATTTCTCACTTTTTGCGTTCGCATGAACTGTAAAATAAGCTAAGAGAAGCTGTAGGGACTCCTCCTCTTCCTCTTTTGCTACGGCTTTTTTTCTCTTTCTGGTAGCAAAACCGCGGCTTTAAAAATCCTTGGGGATTTGAAATATGGATAGAGATGGCGTTGAAAATTAGTTGCTCTTCTCCGATTTTTCCCCTTTTTTACAGCGAATACGAAGACGTGCCTTTTTGTTATTTATTTATACACTTAAATTCGTGTTGGATTTTTACAATTCTCTCTTCTATCTTGTTACATAATCTCGCTTTCCACATTTATAAATTTTTTTTTTATCTTTACAATTATTAGCGTCGGAGATTGGAAAAATTTTCCGCATTTATCGCCTATATATATATATAATTTTTGACCGATGTTTTGAAGAAAACATTTCCAATTAAACATAACAAATCTTCGAAAATGAAAATAAATCTTAGGTTCCCCAGCACGGTTTTGTAGCTTAAAGAAACCTTCAGTAAATATATATATATATTTTATAAATCGGGCTTACGCTGATTAAAATCCAAACAACAATGTCAATCAATCAACGTTTATTGGCGTAGTGATACCAACACCGATGTTATGGCTTGATTAGTTGGTGAAATGTTCGAAAGAAAATAAATATTTCTGCATTCGGTGGGACCTGAACCACGACCTTCACTTGCCGGGCGGAGGCTCTACCCACTGAGCCACAAGGACAATATATTGTCCTTCGGTCAATGTTGAGTGTCTTCAAATTCGTCGCAAGCGTTTGTTATGTTCCTGCGTTGGTTGTTATCGCTTTCTATACTGATGTCTGGAATTATTGGGTACTGTTATTGCGGGTGGCGTGAAGTGTGGGTCTGTAATTTGTCATGTCTGTTTCTAGCTTTGTAATCGTATAGTAGGTGCGCATGATGTAGGTGTTCATATCTATTGTCCATGACATGCGCTGGCGTGCTCTTTCAGCCCTAGTGGTTGCACCTATACTAGGCTGCAAAGCACTATGGGCTCTGTTGGTTCTAGTAGCCGTACAGTTGTAGGCACCGCTACAACTGCCGGCACCTCCAAGAAGAGACTGTTGCATATTTTTTGAACAGACGCCTCTGCTTAAAGTCCGAATGCGGTTCTGATTCAAGAGCGCGACAACCGATGCTCCATTCATATTTTCATTATGGTTCATATCATCAGAGTCTGAGATAGCCTTTTTCACGTCGCTGGGTTACCGATAGTTATCCCAACGGCGTTCCGGATGCTGGCATGTCGTCAGCAGGCTACAAATCCGGTTTTAATGGCCCAATGGTATTTTT
>QLNU02014572.1:0-12110 GCA_006491805.2 Dysdera silvatica | reverse complement strand
ATTAAACTTTTGAGCCTTTACCTCTGCGAATTTGCGTACAATTCGTATTACATTCAGCTTATAGGTGATATCATTTTAAATGGAGATTAATAATTAGGGCAAATGACTGCTCATTTGCTAGTTTTGTAATCGCAAGTAGGCCTTTAATATAATTACTGCATTCTTAGAACTTATAACATATAATTTTATCTATTGAAACCTTTTTAATAATGAGTGATTCGATGATTAGATTTGCTTTGAACTTCTTCCGAGGTGAGGGATATTAGGCTATTTGGCGCCTTCCCCCCCGGGGGCTAGACGCCCTATTCGACGGAACCTGCCCCACCTCCCTAAATCCTCCTCTGCTCGCTACCATTTCTCAAATCAACGACTTTGTATTAGGAGAGTACACCAATTGACATTCGGCAAATCCGGACCAGATTCTGATTGAAAAAAAAGTTCTCCAACAGCAGTTATCTCAATCTAAAATTTATACAACTCAGGATCACTTTGAAAATACAGCTTAACCTCGATTATTCGTCTCTCGATTTACCGTCGTTCTAGCATAATCGTAAGTCAATTTCAAGTTCAAGTTAGCGCCGCTCCGTTGACATCGACAATGAGACAATTTTACACAGAAAACACGGAGAAAACATCGAAATTAACGATGTTGTTGAATGGGTGAATATTGACAAACTTGAAGCAGTTTTTGAGTTCCTAAGTGACGACGGACTCGTTCAATAAGTGTTGAACCCCAATGATCGTAAAGAAAACGATGAAACCGCACAGGAGGCTGAGGAACCTATAAAAACCATTCCCCATGCTGGAGTAGAATGTATGCTTTCCAAGTGCATTGACTGGTTTGAACAGCAGACTGAAACAGATGCTACTCAGCTATTACCGCTTCGAAGAGTACGGGACATGGCAGCCAAAAAAAAAAAGCGCGCAGTGTGCTTAATAAATAAATAAATAAATAAATAGGTAACTGCGTTTTTCAACCAACAACAGTAATTTTACACACGGGTATGTGATGTTTCACATTCGTGTTTCATTAAATGCAAATTCTCTTGATTCAAATAAACTTCGTTTGTGCTTTCAGCAAGTTTCACAATGCAATTTTTTTAAATGTATAATTTTAATAAAAATATAATATATTGTACTATAAATTTCCCCTTTCTCGTTTAACCGCCATTTCAATTATCCCAAGGGCTCTGGTCCCGTGTCGGTGAATAATCGAGGGTTTTACTCAGGGGTGGATACAGGGGAAGGTCGGGGTGTGACTACTCAAATATATTTTTACTTTCATAAAAATTCAACGATAAAATGGAGGTATTATTCCGAGATCATGGCAAGTTTGTCCATAGTCCAAAAAAAAAAAAAAAAAGGAGTCTACGTCTGCCATTAGTTTTACTGTATTCTATAAATTGGATATTCAAGTTTAATACACCATTGCTTATGGATCGCTGTCTCACTGAAATGACATAATCGCCATTAAATTTACCTCGACTGGCGTGCAAATTGTCACTTGTGCAAAATAATTCGCGAGTATTTCTGAAACAATAAGCATTCAGTACAAGTTGATAGCCGAACGGGACGATTTAGAGAATTTAGTTTCATCATTACTTATTATAATTTAGAAACAGACGGAAGTAAGTCGGCAAAACAAGTCACGCTTGTTGGCACTTGTCCAATTATATATCCAACAACAATCGACTGAAGGAGGTTTCTGATAATTTAAATTGACACCAATTTCCTAGACATAAATATATCATGTTCCATTTTACATTGAACGCAATAGACAACATTTCTATGCACATTTCTCAAGGGCAACCTGGGATTTCATTCATATATTTTTTTTTAAAGAGTTGCCATGATCATTAAATATCTGCTTTTCTATAATGAGTTGCTTATTTTGTAAATATGCAAAATCATTTTAAGAGAGAAAAAAATTGAATACTATTATAAGGGTAAATGGCTGGCTCACATATAGCATAATCATTATATATAATACATTCCAACCTTAAGTTTTAATGATTCCCTTGAGATTACAGAGTTACAAGAATTCATTATAATATCAACAGAATATTATAATACAGAACATTATAATATCAGCAGAGCATGGGAAACTCTCAAGTTGGTTATTTGAGTATTTACTCTGACGGTGATTAACCTTCAAAAGTTTTCAGTATTGTGTTTAGAGCAGACATTTTTTTTATTTGAATTTAAACTAACATAATTTAAAAACTATTCACGTTTACTTTTTGTTTCCTCTGAGTTGGAGAGTATACGATTGTATTCTATATGTGTGATTCTTTTTCTTATGATAGATGGCATCAATAGTTGATTATGTAAGATATTATTACCCTTCACAGGGATAACACAATTGCCAAATAATGGTCAACACAGAAAGCCTCCGGGGCGAGATTTTTGTGAGTTTTTCGTGGGGGATTTTTTATTACAAATAAATTTGACACCCACGTTTTAGCTCATATTACAGCTTTTGTGTTGGTATAAGAGAAAAAGAGACATCGTCCGGTCCTGAAGGGGATGATGTCTCTTTTTTTCCTATACGAAAGAAAAAGCTCTTGTATAAGCTAAACGGGGGTGTTAAATTTATTAATTGTATTAGTTAATTATGATATTCAAATGATTTTGCGACTATTAAACACCGAAATGTTTTGGATAAACTCAATAGGCAGGGCGAAAATTATTAATTGACTTAAATAGCTGGGAAATTTCGTGCATTTCGTCTATATAAAATCGTGAATGTTCTTAATAATAGTTACGCGACGAAAAGAAAAATTAATTTGTTCCAGAAACTGTAATTGTTGATAATTTTTCAGCCTTAAATTTTTGAGATTGAATTTTAAATTGTCACATCATGAGATCCATTCAATATGTGTTCGATTTATATAAAATATATGCATATGCTGCAACGGGCATTTCGATCAATTTAATACCAGTTTCTTTGCAATTTGGTTTAAATAGTAGTCCATGTACTACACCATTCTGCGAAATAACTGGCAACAATATATATACGTTCGTAAAGAGATTATATATTGTCCTTCGTAGCTCAGTGGGTAGAGCCTCCGCCCGGCAAGTGGAAGGTCGTGGGTTCAGGTCCCACCGAAGGCAGAAATATTTATTTTCTTTCGAACGTTTCACCATCTAATCACGCCATACCATCGGCGTTGGTATCACTACGCCAATAAACGTTGATTGATTGACATTGTTGTTTGACTTCAGTAAATATTTAAAATGACAAGAACAACTTCAAAGTTTGGCTATCGGAGGCAACCCTCAGGTGAATCCACATGTTAGAGAGGTGAAAGAGGCAAGTTAATTAATACGATTATAAAAAATAGATTTATAAAAATAGAAATAAAATATTGAAACAAGGCAAAAGAAATATTAATAAAGGTTTTTAATAACTGCGACGTTGTTCTTAATCAGGAGCCGCATAATGTCACTGTTACAAAATGTTTACTACTGTATACTGAACTATATGTGTTCTTTCTATAATAATATTAATTAATTTGTCTCCACCTCTCTAACGTGTGGATTTATCTGGGGGTAGTCTCCGATAATCAAACTTAGTTGTTTCGCCATTTTCGGGCTTACACACACACACATACCTGTGTGTGCGTGTGTTATTCTAATACATTTATCATAACTAAATGCATCGTAAGAATCAGTATGAAAATATGAAAAGCGAACCTTTTCATGATTATATAATACATTTTACACAGTGTTTTAGCAATATGGACATGATTCTTCATCAGGGAACCGCATCACATCCGCATTGCCAAGTTATAAACCATTTTTTTCTGAGATACCCAGAGCAGCAGCATGTTGTCCCCTTTTCTTTTAATAATGCCGCTTTCTCTGTTCACCATGGTCCCTAAAACCGGCCTTTAAACATTAATTAAAATAAAGTTAATTTACATTTGCTAAATCCTATTTACAAACTGTTCGAGCACCCAGAATTAATATAAAAAATATACCTTTAAACGTTAATTAAGCCCACGTGTTGCTAATATTCTGGGCACAACTAATAGTAGCATTACGTAAATTGGCAAAACCATATTTTCCAAGCCCCTATTTACAATCTGCTTAAACTTCCAGAATCAATATAGAAACAAGCCTTTAATTCCACGTGTTTCTAAAATTCTGGATACGACTAATAGCCGAATTATACATCTAGAATCAATATTTACAAAATAAATAAATAAAACAAATAAATACAAAATTAATTACAAACTTACTAACAAACTTACCTCAAAGAATTAAATTGGAGCAAACATCACGTGTTGGGCACGATTAACAGTAAAAATTTTTTTATTCTACCATTGCCAGATCCCTAATTACAAATATTTACAAACGTGTCACTGCCTACCCGTCTCCGTTCTCAGTCTCGCAACAGAGACAACCTGTTTAGACACTCAAATCCAATATCCGCCTAAACCTTCTCAAAATACCACTAATTAAACCAAGCGGTACGCCATTATTTCAAAGTATCTTAAATAACCTTAAAATTTATTTAAAAAAGTTGCAATTATTTTTACATACCCTATTAGTCCGGCATATTTGCGAAATAATGATATTTTTAAACACTTTCTTGCTTAAACAGGATCCGAAGTTTGACAGTAGCACAACCTGGAAACTGAAGTCTGCTCTTTTATCACATATACAGCATTGTAGTTCTTTGTCTTCAATTTTGAATATTTTAATATCTGGAAATGAAATACAATCCGGACTCTTAGTTTCTTTGAGCTTTACACTTTTCCGGTAAATGACAGTACTCGACTTGTTGAAGTCTTTGCAATTGAAGACTATAATGTCATCTATGTACCTCCTTGCGGTTATTCCTAATCCTTCATTTTTCTTTTCGTGAAAATATAAAAATAATTCTGCTAACGAACTAGAAAAACTACAACCCATAGGAATGCCTTCTTTTTGTCTGTAATATTCAATTCCATTAAATAGCACATTTTCGAAGACCCCAAAATCAAAAAGCGCATTCCATTGACTTTCCCCAATCTTGATAATATTTTCAAACCTTTGGAATAGGTAGGCCCTAAATTGTTTCATCTCACCAAGAAGGATACTGGTGAAAAGGTTTTCAAAATCAAATGTCGAGATATTTGTGATATTGTTTTTGTTGTCTTGGATGTAATCCAGCACTTTTTGGTTCTTCTCGATGATGAAGCAATTCTTTTCCCTGTTTTTAATTTCTAAGGGGATTTTCTTCAAAATGGTTCGTAGTTTCATTGAAGTTATCCTGTTATAGGCTGTGGTTCCACATGTAATGAACCGAAATCCAATTGGTTTCTTGTGAAATTTAATATTCAGAAATAAACATGGAAATCTGAATAAGTAAATCCTCATATTCAATCTTTTATAATATGCAGCCACTTTCTCTGTAAACGCGTCAATGTTCCCTTTCATTTTTCCATATGTAATACACGTGTTATATTCCGCAATATTTTTTTCCGATACAATTCCCTGCAAATAATCCCAAAGTTGTTGCTTGCCTTATGAACTGTAGTGACGATAAAGTTCTTTTTAAGGCACTTAATTTCTTCTTTAATATCTGAATACAACTCATTTGTATTGGAACAGATATTTCCTTGAACTTCGTATTACATTTTTTTTCAGGATTTTAGCTTTCCATTTAGAAAAGCCTTCAATAGGGAAAGAGTATTTATATGCCATCTTCAGAAGAAAAGTAGTAAGGTCATTGAAAAGTCCCTCCTTAATGCTTTTGTTGTCACATTTCCGGTTTGGTCTATAATTAGTACCCTTAACCATAATTTTCCTCAACATTTTACCTTGAATAATATCTAGATCTCCTGTAATTATATGTCCATGGTTTTTATCAAGAAATCTCGCAAAGCGTTCCTCTTTACAAAAACACAACACCTACTCTTCTTTAAGACTTTTGCAGAATTTGTTGTAATTACAAATTACGTTTTTTAAAGTCTTGACTTATTTGAATGTAACATGAATATCCGTAGTTTCTTTGAGTGGGAAAATTTTCTGGAATCTTTCGATAGTTGCTTTAAAGCTTATATTATCAAAATTTCTAGCTCTAAATTTAATAACCAAAAAATTGTGTTCTTCTTATTCTTCTTTTGGATGCATGTTCCATTAGAGATATGCACCTTATATTTTAAAAGGTCTTTAATCAAAGTGGAGAGCTAGCTGAAGCAATTAATCCCGGTTACAATTTCAGAGAAGTAATTAAACACATCTTTGTTACGTATCCCGAAAACTATATCCTTGATTTTTTTTAAAATCCTTCTATGGCACTATTTCTGGCAATGGTAGAATAAAATTTTTTTTACTATTAATCGTGCCTAGGGTATATACAACACGTAATGTTTGCTCCAATTTAATTCTTTAAGGTAAGTTTGTTAATAAGTTTGTAATTAATTTTGTATTTATTTATTTTGTAAATATTGATTCTAGATGTATAATTCTGATATTAGTCGTATCTAGAATGCTAACAATACATGAGGTTAAAGGCTTGTTTCTATGTTGATTCTGGAAGTTTAAGCAGATCGTAAATAGGGCTTGGCAAATACGGTTTTACTAATTTACGTAATGCTATTATTAGTTGTGCCCAGAATATTAGCAACACGTGGATTTAATTAACGTTTAAAGGCATATTTTTTATATTAATTCTGGGTGCTCGAACAGTTTGTAAATAAGGTTTTGGAAAATATAGATTTTGATAATTAATTTTATTTTAATTAATGTTTAAAGGCCGGTTTTAGGGTCCGCGGAGAACAGAGAAAACGGCATTATTAAAAGAAAAGGGGATAACATGCTGCTTCTCTGGGCATCTAAAAAAAAAACTGGCTTGTAACTTGGCAATGCGGATGTGATACGGTTCCCTGATGAAGAATCATGTCCGTATTGCTAAAAACTGTGTAAAATGTATTATATAATCATGAAAAGGTTCGCTTTTCCTATTTTTATTGTGAATCTTATGATATATATATATATATATGTGTGTGTGTGTGTGTGTGTGTGTGTGTGTGTATGTATGTATGTATGTATGTTCATTCAGCGGATCTTTCTTCAACTTGAAAAGGTAGTATAGGAGCTTTTAACTAAAGATAGGGAAGTATTGGGCTCACAAAATGAACTTACAGAAAAAATTACGTTCTGTAATTCCATATAGAGAGAGCAAAAATTCGGGTTACTTGATAAACCATATTTTATATTGCGTAAATTGCTACATTGAGAATGCAACATTGCAGTATCCATTGGTGTTAAAATTATGGACATCGTTAGAATTGTCGACGTTGCTTTTCTCCGGTGTTGTCACCCAGTCATCAAAACAGTTAAAATTTAATATTTCACCACATGGAAAGCCCATACACACAGTTCTAATGATTTTCTTTGATTTTCGAAAACTTTATCAGTATATAGACTCTAATAATGCTAATAATTTATTCAAACCCGATTTACATTGATTAGTATGTTTGTCAAACGCTCCGTGTTCTTGGAATGGCAGATAAATTGTGATGTCGGGATCCCAGATTTAGCTATTTTTCATTTTGTACGTCAAAATCTCCACCGAAAACTGGTTATGTTTGTCATTTATGGTGTATTCCATCAATATTTTGCAACTAATTTCTAGGTAACCTCATGTACATGTTTCCTTCATGCTTACCTTTTTCCCTTTCAAGCTTCATGCTCGTCATTTTTTTTTTAAACTAGTACGCTTCTTCTCC
This sequence comes from Dysdera silvatica, assembly GCA_006491805.2. Lineage (NCBI taxonomy): Eukaryota > Metazoa > Arthropoda > Arachnida > Araneae > Dysderidae > Dysdera > Dysdera silvatica. Next base: position 4,386 of record QLNU02014572.1, on the reverse strand, counting down.
AAAATGTTCATCCGTATTTTTACAAAAGTTTCATCGTCCGCCTTTGACTGCCTCTTTTCCAATTTTGTATTTTCTTTATGCTCTAACCTTAACCTCTTAGTCTTGATCCCCTTCTCTACTGTATCGCCATCACACGTCCTCTCCGATTCACCTCCTCATCTGTTTCACTTCTTTCGTCATGCGTTAGCTCCAAATATTTCGGACTAACTGATCTCTTTTCCGATTTTCTCCCCTTGCTTTTCAAATAAACTATATTTAAGTTGGCGTTCCGAACTTCCAATGAGTCTTTTTGGCCGCCTTTTTCATTTCCAAATTCCCACGCTGTACGATGACGTAGCTATAACGCGTTTGTTCCTATCTTTCAGAAAAGCCGGGGTTGACAACGATTGATATAGAGCATTTGCCCTTTTTTTTGTACCGCTTTGGATTTCTGGGTTCGATTCCGTGTGCGATCGAGGTTCAGGTCTTTTGGGGAAAACATAACTCTTGGCGCAGCGTGGTTTTGCTTCATAAAATACAATAAAAAAAATCCTGCCGGCAATGCCTTTCTGGCGCAATGTTCTTGGGGTTCCTACGCACTTGGAGAACCTTGAAAACTTGAAATTTCATGGGAATTTAAAATTACCCCCAAAAATTAGGGAAAATCGGGAAAAACCGAGATTTTTTGGTCGAACCTGGAAAAGTTTGGGAAAATCCTCTTGACTTCTATTTTGAATTGCTAAATCTCCCACGAGCGTGAACCCATTTTTCCCTAGTCGAAGTTCCCATTTTTCCCTAGTCGAAGTTCAGTTGAAAGTTGTTTTCGATTGATGAAGGAATTTTGCCTGAGAAGTCAGGGAATTTTCTTCTTCAGTGTGAGTGGGAGGCTTGATTCTTTCTTTCTTCCTTTTTATTTTTTATTTTTCGGCGTGTTTTTAGACGGCCATCACTTCAAATTGCCATCAAATTATCAACAACAAGTTATGACATCGTAATTTCAAGTGTAAGAAACAAAGTAGCTTAAAGTGCGTTATTTCAGTAAGACCATGATTATTACCCTTGCTTAAAAATATAAAGAAGACGTGCAGTTAGTATTATTAATGAATATTTCCTTAAGTTACTTAATGCTGATATCCAAGCCCAATAAGAGAAATGCTGTTTGAGATTAATACGAACTGGTTTATGTCCATTTTCGGTCGCACTCTAATACCGTGATTGTGTGTGCCTTACGTAAGAATTATTATCCGTTGCACGAAGATAATCGTTATATTTTTGTTCCGCGGATTAAGGGGGAAAATACTAATGGAAACCAAGCGATTATTAAATGCTTGTTGTTGCATTACGCGGTCTTTAGTTCTGCAGAGGAGATTTACTGAACTCCCGTATAGGCGCGGTATATGTTATATCTGAATAGAGCAAATATTTTACCTTTGTCGAGAGGTGGCCATAAAATGGAGGTTTTATTATAAATATGTATATGTTGATAGCTGTATACATTCTTGAGACACAAAAATCGTGTATCCAGAAAAATTGTTCCGATGGTAATGACTTTCCGTATACAAATACGTTTCGACCTACCATGCAAATTAGTATCATGCTACAACCTATCATGCCACAATTTTGCAAGAAATTCCGCAAGACACCATCCACCAACCTTATGAATCAGTACTAAGCCGGATAATAACCTGTATCCGGACCAGAGGTGCATATACCTGGAAAAGCCAGGGAAACGCCCTAATCTTTGTATCGTATTCTATACAAAAGTGCGATACAATATCTAAATCTCCCATGAACGCAAGGCTATTTTCTCCATAACCGAAATTTAGTTGAATCCACAAATATAAGTCAAAGAAATTAGTTAAAGAATTTCGCTAGATAAATCAGGAAAAATCAGTGGAAATTTATTTTGAAGACCACATGAATACTACAGGGATTTTTTGCCGATGTGAATGGTAATCTTATGCCTATGTTGGGATATAATTGCAGGGTTCCCATGGACCTGGAAAACTTGGAATTAGGAGGGAATTTCAGATTGTCCCTAAAGATCAGGGGAAAAGCAAGATTTTTTGGTCAAACTTGGAAAACCTGTTTTGAATATCTAAATCCTCCTACCTAGACCCCCCCCCCAAAGTTCAGTTGAAAGTTTTGTTTGCGATTAGTCAGGGAATTTTGTCCGGAAAGTCAGGAGGAAAACCGGGAAAAATCGGGGAATTTTTTTTTCTAATATGAGTGGGTACCCTGTAATTGCCTGATACCGGCTGCTTTTAATGATTTATTAATGCCGCGCAGGGCGAAATTATTTAGCTTACAACTGATAGTAGTAGTCAGTGGCCTAATATTATTAACCAGAGTTGATCTTATAGTTACAAACGATGTATTTTTCACTTTTTCCTAGACTTCCCCACCCCACTTCCTGTTCCTGATGATCTTCCATGAGTAAAAGAATGCCAAGTGTGGTTAGTGAGGGGCTAAAGTTTGGGAAACACTGATATAAGGAAATAAATCCCAAGACTACAGGTCGGTAGATACAATGGCTGGGTATTTCTCGTCGTGGGCAAAAAGCTTCATCACCACTTCACCGCAAATCTAATCTTCCATATGATCGCATAGAGACAGTTATATAAAGTCCGTATAAGTGAAGCATCACGTGTAACGTACCAGAAAGAAAAATCATTATCTTCCTCTTTCTCTTTTTTCATTTTTTTTTTCGCGAGGCCTTTTACTCAGTTGAAATTCAGTTATTTATAACTTTCCTCTTCTCGGACCTTAGTCTTTTTTGAGCTTAAATTTTCTCATGACTATCTTCGACTACATTTTGGCGGAATGTAATAGAAATCTTCTTGAATGGATCTCTTGAAAGCGAGATAGAGGGATAATGGGGCACGTAATGTCGAGAAATCCTCCGCTCAGAGGTGGATTTGCAGCAAGGCAAAGAAGTAAACAATTCCGTGGAAGATGGATTTGTTACCATTAGCGGATACGTATTGGTGGTTTTCTAGTCCGGCAAATATTTACGCCGGCAATGATCAATCCATCCATCCTCTTCTATTCCGCACTTTGTCACTGATGATAAAGGCTTAGGAATGCTGGACGTGACGTATAGTTAAAGGTCCACATCGTTTTACTGCTGCTCGGGAGGGGGAAAGAGCGGGACAATGGCTATTTTGTTTTTGTATACCGTTTTCTAACTATTGGGCGTTCGATTATTTATCTTCTATCGATACTTCGCAACGCTCTGGCCTCCATTTTCCCAGACAGCTATTACATGCATCGTGTATTTTTATTCACCGTAGCAACATGCGTCAGCAAAGGATTTTGAATGCAGTTGTGCATTCTCCCTCCCTCCCTTCCCTCTCTGTCGCTTTACACACATACATACATACATACACACACACACACACACACACACACAGTAAAACCTCGATTATCCGTCAGGCACGGGACCAGAGCCTTGACAGATAATTGAAAATATGGTTAAGCGAGAAAGGGGAAATCTATAGTACAATATAGTGTATATATATATATCATATTCAACCATTATCTATCCACTGCTGGATGAAGGTCTCTCCAAATGCTTTCCACACAAGTCTATCCTGGGCCATTCGTTTCCACGTCACCCCAACCTGTTTTCTTATTTCATCCACCCATCTAGTTTGAGGACGTTTTCTAGGTCTTCGGTGGTCTCTTGGAATCCAGTTCAGAATTTCTGTTGTCCATCGTTGATCAGTTCTTCTTGCAATATGCCCAGCCCATCGCCATTTCAGCCCTTTTACTTTAACAATGATGTCCTCTACTCTAGTTTGCTCTCTCACCCAAGTGTTTCTTTTTCGATCTCTCCTAGTTATTCCAAGCATGCACCTCTCCATGCTCCTTTGCGTTGTCTGTAACTTTCGTATTGCTCCAACTGTTAGACTCCATGTCTCTGATCCATAAGAGAGGACTGGCAATACACACTGGTTGAAGACCTTTCTTTTTAGACACAAAGGCAATTTCCCCTTCAGGATAAAACTGTTTCTTCCAAATGCACTCCAGCCAAGTTTAATACGTCTGTTGAGTTCTTTCATAATGTTGCCATCCATTGAAATCAGCTGGCCAAGGTAAATATATGAATCAGCAATTTCTAGCTCAATGTTGTCAACTTGTATTTTTGTTTCCTCTACAAAATTATTGAACATGATCTTAGTTTTTTGTAGGTTCATCTTGAGTCCAACTTCTTTACTTCTAGTTGAGAGCTCTTGTACCATGTCTTGGAGTTCTGATGGGTTCGTTGAAAAAATAACAATGTCATCAGCAAACCGCAGATGATTTAAATATTCACCATTTATTTTTATTCCCTTGTTATTCCAATTTATCAGCTGAAAAATCATCTGTAAAGCAGAAGTAAAAAGTTTTGGAGAAATGGTATCT
>QLNU02014571.1:496-18578 GCA_006491805.2 Dysdera silvatica | reverse complement strand
CCTTGTAAATAGTGTGTTCGGATACATATTTCGAACAAATAAATAATAATACCGCAGATTATAACCATTCCAAGATATACTTGCATTTAACTTTCTCCCAAACACAAAAATGCATAAAAACCAACTTCCCTCGACATTTATACCAACGTAATCGATTTTCTTGATCGTATTTTGCTTGATTTAAGACTATTTGAACTCTTTTCCAACCTAAATTCGCACTCATTATCAACTTCAGACTTGTTGTACCCCAGATCGCGATTTGCATCACTGTGCTCTGTAGGAAATCAAACATAATTACAACTGCATAGTTGGTAGTGAACAGCAAGGACACTCAAAAGAAAAAAGAAAGAAAAAAAAGAAAGAAAGAAAAGAAAAAAGAGAAGAGGAGAGGAAGGACAGACGATTGCGCGTTATTATCGGAAGAAGTATTACAATTTTTTTTCAGTTCTTAACTGAGCAGAGTTTAGCTTTGAGAACTTGAATAAATTATATCAGATAAATTATGGAAAATTTTGCAGGCTATAAAACTGTTGGCGAAATTTGAACCACTTACCTCTGAATATATTAGTTAGTTAGAAAAATATCAGCTATGTAAAAGCAATTTGCCTCATTACATAGATCACAGTTTTCAAAACGAAATAATATATGTTATCAAAGGGAAAATATTTTGTAAAAAAAAAAAAAGCTAAATATTTTCTCTTAATTCTAAATTGGGCGTTAGACATCCGTCGTATTAAACAAATAGTTGTAGTAGGATGATGTAGGTAGCAAATGTAGTAAGAATTTTCAACACATTGAAACTTGTGTTATAATTACAGAGTGATTCCATGGTTTTATCCGGCTTTAGGGTTATTACAATATTTTAGATTTAGAGTTAGATTTTCCACGATTTTATTCGGTAAAGTTTCATGTAATTACCTTTTTAAATGACCGCTTGGCTGATTATGAACTTGATATTAAAGATATGATAGAAATAAAATACAGGGTACCAGGGAGGAAATTACATAAAAAGGTTAAACACTGGTAAAATAGCTATTTTACCAGTGTGTAACCTTTTGTATGTAAATTAAAGATATGAGTGTATAATATTAGGTTCGTTAGTATTTTATGTTACAAAAGTAGCAACGGTCATGCTGTACGGGGGCCTATACTTTTCTGAGGAATTCGAAGCCCTGCTGCCAAGGAAACCACCTCCGAAATACATACAGTGGGCAGAAAAAGGACATGCGTTCCACGATGCAATTGGAAGTCGAACCCGAGCTAATGGTACGAGAGACAAAAGCCACACCACTACGACACAGTAGGACAGTGGACGTACATTTTTTTTTCAAAAAATCCGAATCTCTTAAGATCTGAAGAACCAACCCACGGACTACAGTGAGCAGTTAATCAGGAAATTATGCATACATGCAACTTTTCGTGTGCTATAGGATTATAATTTTTTTTTAATTAAAAACTAAAATTCCTATCATTTTTATTTCCTTTTATGGAATCTCTGAATAAACGCAAATTGCGAAAAATGTGTTACGTGAAAATATTGTCAATAATTCTGACTTGCTTATTGCTTCTGATTTTGTAAAATTTAATTAATATATTTTACAATTTTGCTTTATATGCATAATAATGTAATATTAGCAGTTAGTTGGTAAGCGTTCTCTCTTTTTTTTAGCACTTTTGGCAGTCAAACCCGGGATAACGGTGCGCTAGGCGAACGCGTTACTATTGCACCACCGTAGTGTCCGTGTCAAGATTGCGCGGGGAATTAGCTGGAACTGGATCGAACGTGTAGCGTATCCTGCGGCAGCCAATGCTGTTTTTATACGCAACTCGATCGGACTGAAAATCCGATCCAAATAGGTAAATAAAAAGAAATGTGGAGCATGTAATCGATTGCAAACAGTTACTTTTCGTTGGCAAACTTAAAAAGCAACAGAAGCCTGAATATCGAGGCTTTGAAACTAATTCTGCAGACGTTTAATAATTATTCATCCACATTTAGTAGGGAATTTTGAAAGTGTGAGAAAATATTGTGTCACACATCTCAGACACCTTCCAATTTCACTTACGACACCTCCGCAATAGTTTTCTGTAATCTTTAAAGGGAACTTTGCAATTCTTTCTTGTGTTATTCCAAACTGTACTTTGAACTTCCGTAATATATGTGCCATTATCATTTATTTTCTTTTACGTTTCTGACAAATTTTCCGCTGACCATTTCAGGAACCTCTAAACACTTTCAAATACCCATAGCTATCGTTTAAAAGCAGATCGAGAAGAAAATACCAGCTGTGGTAAAAAGCCTTTTTAATTTTATTGGAAGCTCCCTCGAGGAAGCAACCTTCATCTGCTTGATTGCGGTTGCCCCCATATTGCGATTACGTTGACTCGAGCTTCTGCAAATAGGATACTAGTCGGGAGTTTTAGTCGTCTGCTTTAAGCAAGCCGATGGGTCATATTTGTGCCCACTCTCTCATCCAAAATTCAACGAATCATGGGAAATGCATTGAAAGGAATTGGTATATTCTAATTGTTTGATTAGTTGGACCTTGGCGCAAAATGTCTACAGCAATGTCTGGGGAATAATGTGGCGAAACAAAGTTTCAGTGTAACTCCTTTCGAAACATTCGGTGATTGTACAGTCACATGGTTCAGACAAGATTCAAAAGACGGCTCGTAGTGCACTGCAATTTCTGCAGCTCCTACCTTAACTGAAATTAACGAATATTAAGTCACACACTACGTTTAATTTTCTCCATTGTTCCCAATAAGTCAGGGGTCTTCAACCCGCGGCCTGCCGACATGTTTTTTGCAGCCCGCTGGCTCGTGAAAAACTACAAATTGTTTCACATAAAAATACACCCCTTGTGAATCTTAAGTCTATCTATTTTATTTTATTCTGCTCACATTTACACATTTAGTAATAAATATCTTAAAACGCTGGAGAACTAAAATAACACGCGGTCTTCCCTCAATCATTTTACTTTAATCAGTGGCGCACCCATAATATTCCCAAGGGGAGGGGGCCCAGTGGTGCAAGGAATTGTTGGTGGAAAAAATGTCCAGGAGCCATATCAACTACGATTGTTTTTTTGTGCTCATTTGTCATTATTAAATAACTAATAATTCTACAGTGCAAGATACTCAAATAATTAAAAATAGTAGTAGATTTTATATAGGCCTATATAATTTTACAATGGCCAGCTCTTGTCTTCCACAAACTACCGCCGTTTTAGTAATAGGATGAAAAATAACCCTATTGTGAAAAACTTGCTTTTACTTGCCCTCTGTTCACTACTTGATCTACAAAAGCCTTTTTCCTTTTCTGGCCTTTAAAAAACTCATTGACTTTGTAAACTGAATTCTTATGACAGAGAAAAGTTCTATGCTGGCTAAACTTCCCCAATGTTTTCTTCCAATTATTAAATTCATTTGAAACAAGTTGACCTGTGGATTATGTCGATATTAAACTGATTTCATGGGGAGAAAAGAGAACACACAAAATTTGCTATAGGCACTGTCTTTAAGTAAGCTAGATAGTTATGCTTACTCAGTTCAGATGAGCAGAACTTCCAACTGTGGTGAGATTTTCTTTGACTTTATACAGCACTAGTGTGACGGTCGGGAGAAAACTGCAATTTGTATATGGTTACCAAAGACTTTTTAGCACTGTTATCCTATCTTCATCAGTGAGGCTAGATTTCTTGCATAATTAAAAACATCTATGATCAGAATTTCCACTCCAACTGTTTTGTTTACCTTTACCTGTTGGAAAGCGTTTGAAGATAACCGTTAGCCACTGCTATTGCTTGCCTCAACAGCAATCTCATCAATGTCACAAGTGTTTAGGGAAATGTCTTTGGGATCGTTGAATTGCTCCTTGAGCGTACGTGGACATATTGAAATAAACATAGATCACATTGAACCAATTATAATTTATTTAGAGATATTAGAAGACAGTAGATTACCAGACCAATACTTGGCCATAGCCAGTCGGCTCCATATCGCCAGCTAACAACAACTGAATAGAGAACACTGTTGCCATTCGATATAACATAATACTAATCGATTATGATTATTATACCGATATATATATTATACAATCGTCACTAATTTCACACAATTTTACTACTTTAAAAAAAATAATTTCAGTGTCTGTTGGCGTAATAATTTTTCACTTTGTTAGCCCAATGGGGGCCCACCTCGGCCTCCTATGAGGGTGCGCCAGTGACTTTAATTTTCTTTCATATATGGATAATAAAAGTAGCTTCATTGATTTGCAGTGTAACAGTGATTTTAAATAAAATTCAACTTACGACTCATTGAATTCTATTCTAAATGTATCGATAAAAACATTTTCCCAACCATCCGACTGCATGTTCTGAAAATGGTATCACTATTCGGAAACACTTACGTCTGCAAAAATTTCTTTTCAAAAATGAAGTTAGTTAAATTGAAAATTAGAACCAGAATAACAGACGTACACCTTAAAAACACTCTCAGGGTTGCAACGTTAAAAATAAGATCTGACAGACTTGTTAAAAATAAACACTGCTGAAAATCTTACTAAAAGATTTGATTTCGCTTTATATATTAATAACTAAAGTATTGTAATTTTTTTTGCTTTCATACATATTTTATGCTGTTATATGCATTCTATAATAAAAAATCGACGCATCAAGGAGGAGTTGTCCGATTGCGATAAAAATTGGTGGATGTGAAGAATATTCATAGAAAAATAAACGATTAAAATTTCAGAACAATTGAAAGATTTATTGCAGAGTTTGACCGTTACAAAAGGAGGAAGTCAATAAGGCGTTGATACACCTCTGGCCCGGATGCAAGCTGTCACCCGGCGTGGCATAGACTGATAAAGATCCCGGATGGTGTCCTGCGGAATTTCTTGCCAAATTGTCTTCGACTGTCTGGCTAAATCGTCAACATTCCTGGATGGTTGCAATCGCCTTCCCATAGGGTCCCAAATGTTCTCTATGGGACAGAGAGATCAGGAGACCTAGATTGCCAAGGAAGTCTTGGGCAAGCTTGAAGACAATTCATAGCAACACGTGCCGTGTGTGGCCGGGCATTGTCTTGTTGAAACGTAAGTCCAGGGTGTCGCAAAAGGAACGGTAACACAACCGGTCGTAGAATGTCGTCTACGTACCGCTGTGCTGTAAGTGTGCCAGAAATGACCACCAAAGGGGTCCGGCTATCAAAGGAGATGGCATCCCAGATCATAACGCCCTGTTGTGGGCATGTGTGGCGTGCGATAGTAAGGGTAGGATCCCCACGCTGCCCTGGACGTCTCCCGACATGTCTGCAGTTGTCGTCAGGACACAGTTGGAAACGGGACTTGTCACTAAAGACTATACGTCCCCAGTCAGCGCAGTTCCGAGTTGATCGAGCCCGGCACCACTGTAATCGGACTTGACGGTGTAAAGGCGTGAGAGGTAAGTGGTGTAACTGTCGTCATGAGCATAAATTCCGCTCTCTCAGTCATCTGCAGAGGGTCATGTTGGACACATGTGTGCGAGCCATACGTTAGATAGTTGATAACGACGAATCCGGTGCTGTGACAGCTGCTCTGACAATCGCTCTGTCTTCCCGTTCTGTTGTGGCCCTAGGTCGACCACTGCCGTCCCGACGCTCACATTTGTCGTTGTTTACTCACTCTTGCCAGCACCGTCCAATCGCGGCATTGCTTCGACCCACATGTCCAGCGATTCTTCGGTTCATCCAACCTGCCTCTTTCAAACTCTGACATATGCTCGTAATGAGTACGAATCTTTCGGCAAGCCTTAGTTACAGTCAACATAAGACATCCACAATCAAAATGCAACAGAAATTTTGACCACATATTGAGAATGGCTCCTTACATACAACTGCTGAATGCGCAGATCCGATGCGCTGGAGTTCCCGCTATTCATTCATTGGACACCAAATTTTAATCATTTGCATGTTCGGTCAAACTATCTTTTCATACAAAATTTCATTACAATCGGACAAGTTCTTCTTAGTGCGTTGATATTTTTATTATAGAGTGAATGTATACTCAGTTCCAGCAGCGGATCCAGAAAATATTTTCGGGGGGTGGGGGCAAATCAATATAAAGATCTAAAAAAAAAAAAGACAAAAAGCGAATTCAGGTACACCCTCCCACCCCAGATCGGCTTTTGTTCAAGTCAATATTGCTGGTACAGTAGTGCGGCTCGCGAACCAACAAGAATAAGCAAATTGGCCCTTGACTGGAAAAGGTAAATTTATCTATTCTCAGATTTTCAACGGTCCCAAATTTTGAGGCGCTATTGAGATTAATACATTTGCACAATAGTTTGATCTATTTTTAAAAATATCTTGCCAATTTTAAATTATGATTTAATTATTTTTAGTTTTTTTCGGAAGGTATACAAATACAATACAAATGATAGTAATAGAAATAAAGGTAAAAAGTTTCTGACTTCTATTTAAAAAATCACTTTTAATGTACTGTTTTAAGTTCCATGATGGCAAGTTGAGAAGTATATTTTTTATTACTAATTGCTGAAAATTTCATTAAGGAAATCATTCAATCAAAAAAAGTTGTTATTCCTTATGTCTTCTTTTTCTCGAATCAAATTGGGTTGTATTTTTTTGTTCTGCACAAAAAGAAAGTAATTAAATTTTCTGATTCCAAATCCACAAATAATATTTATGAAAATGAATATTCAAATTTCTATGAATTTCTAAAATAGTAATCAAAATCTCCAAATTAATAACTTTTGTACAAAAATTCACAGATCACCGACCACATTGAACGTTTAGTGTTCGAATCTGTTACCAATTTCGACATCGCAAATGATTGGTTGTTTATTAGAATAACTGGTTTCATTGTTGTTGGCATTTAATTTTGTAAAAAAATGTTAGTATGTTGCTTTCTTTATGAATATTTTAAAAATTCATAAAAATTGAATTTTTATTTCCGCAAAGATTTTTTTCCCGTATTTAGGAATCAAGAAAGCATGCTTTACAGGCTCAAAATTTTAATATGATTAATTTAGTCTCTTATATGAAATAAGTATAAAAATTATTATTAGTATGATATACTAATATGGTGTAGAACAGGGGTGGCCAACTTCAACCAGGCTGTGATCTACTATCCAGTATCAAAACCAGCAGTGATCTACCACACTACCGGGAAGTGGGGGGAGTGGGATTCCCTACTTCTTGCGTTTTTAGACTTCCCTTATTTTAGTATTGAGTAAGTATATTATTATATAGTGTTATTTTTTGTATTTGACTTTTTAGCTTATGACCAAAATAATAATAATAAATGATAGCAGCTTCCCCAAAATATGAAAGTTAGTTGTAAATAGTTCATTAATTGTTCGACCTGGGTCATTAGTGGGATACTTGGGTCAGCATTTCGTTCACCATCTGTTGGTTATAAGGAGAATACTGGGTGAGGGCCAGCTGCAGGAAATCCTGAAGGTGTTCATCTGTCATGGTGGAACGTTGACTACTCTTCGTCAGTTTTAGATATGAAAATGCAGATTCACACAAATACGTTGAACCGAAACATTAGTGTAGAATTTCACTGCATCTTCTCAAATTGGGAAATTTTTCTCTAGGCACGAAATTCCAGAATGATTCTTCTCCTGAGGGGGCCTTCGGAAAAATGTCATAGAGCTAATATCACATTTTGAAGATATTTTTGCTCAAAAAGAAATTTTCACTAATACTGACTGCTGTTTTTTTTTAAGGTCCAAATCGACTAAGGATGGATATGAAATGTACTTTACAATTGATTTAATTTTTTCGAATCCACCGAATTTTATTTCGAACTGCTGAATAACAGAATTAATTTTCTTAATATGCTTCTGTGTTTGAAAAACGAAGTCAGGATTTTTTTCCATATGATCCTGCATATTTGGAAAGTCATCAAAGATATTGGTTATGAAGTCAATCATCATCAGCTGAAATTTGGTTTTGCAGGAAACGACAGTGCTTATCAAATGTTCAGTGCATTTTCCTTTACCTTGTAGAGCTATGTTCATTGCACTAAGTTCACCAGTGAAACATCAACATAGAGTTCTCAAAATTATTGGGGGTGGGGGCCAAGCACATTTTATGTTCGTTTATACATTGCAGTATATGTAAAATCGCAATTTATTTCAGATTATTGGGGAGCTCAGGTCCCACGGTCCCATATAATTCTACGCCTATGCTGTGAAGTCAGCAAGGAAACTACTGCACCCTCGTCGATCAAAAAATGGACCAGTTTTTGGAGCAGCGTTATGCAATCAAATTTTGTGTGAAACTGGGTAAAAACGGGGCGGAGACGCTCGAAATGCTTCGGAAAGCCTACGGTGACGGGGCGATGAAAAAAAGCCAAACTTTCATGTGGCACAAGCGGTTCCGGGAAGGTCGGGAGTCCGTCAACGACGACGACCGCTCTGGACGCCCGCCGACATCACAAACGGACGACTCGGTGCAAAAAGTGCGTCAAGTTTTGGATAATGACCGACGATTAAGTATTCGGATGATTGCAGAAGAGTGTGGAATACCCAAAACAATCGTTCATCGCATTTTAACGGAGGATCTTCAAATAAAGAAAGTGTGCTCGAAAATGGTGCCAAAAGTCCTGACGAGTGAGATGAATGAGCAGCGTTTGTTGAAGTGCCAGGAATTGCATGAACACTATGAAACAGACCCAGAATTTTTGGACAGAGTGATCACAGTGGACGAAACGTGGATTTTTCAGTACGATCCCGAATCAAAGCGCCAAAGCAGCGAGTGACACATCAAGGAGTCTCCTCGCCCGAAAAAAGCAAGGATGAGCAAATCGTGAATCAAGGCAATGCTCATTGTGTTTTTTGACAGAAAAGATGTGGTTCACAGTGAATTCGTGCCACAAGGACAAACAGTCAACAAGGAGTTTTACTGTGAAGTGCGCAAACGGTTGTGCAACAGGGTTCGACACATCCGGAATGAAATTTGCGACAATTGGATCTTGCACCATGACAACGCGTCAACCCACACCGCGCTCATTGTCTCCGAGTTGCTGGCCAAAATGGGTGTGGCAACGCTGCCCCAGCCGCCGTTCAGCCCCGATCTGGCACCAGAGGATTTCTTTTTGTTCCCCAGGATCAAAAGAACCCTGAAAGGAACTCGGCATGGGACGCTGCAGGCGGTAAAAGCAGCCGCGACGACCTCACTGAAGGAGATTCCCGTTGACGACTTCCAGGGCGCCTTCAATGATTGGGTGAAGAGTTGGCAACGGTGCATCGAAGCAGGGGGAGAATACTTTGAAAAGTTCTGAAAAGATTGTAAACTGATATTGAATAAATGATTTTAAAAAAATCATTCCGAGAACTTTTGGGACAAACCCTGTAGTCATCTACCATTATTTTCAACTAAGCATTTTTTTTAGCTTTTCTTTATTTAGAATTTAATCTACGAATTATTCAATATAATCAAAAATATTCATTTTTAACAATAAGAAAATACTCCCGAAAGGCAAAAAACTTGCATTTAATCAATAAAATAATTACGCAGTAGAAAAATGTGGAACTGTGTTTGGGGAAACGAAATATGAACGTGTAGTTTTTTTAAATAAAATTATTTCATTTATTTGTTCGCTTGTTTTGATTTGTTTTCACAAGATTGAATGTATTCTTAATAAATATGATCCTGGGATATACTAAGAAATCAACAAAATGGCAGAGTTTCTCCAAAAAATGAAAGAATCTCTGGTGAAAGAAACGTAAGTTTAATTTTCTTCGAAACCAAACTGTTTATGTTTGTTTAACTAAAAAAATCGCCCACACATACGTGTATTCTAGCTTAACATTTAAAAGAATATTACAAACCTAAAATAACCTAGGCATTTTGTAGCGCACCTTAGCTGCTTTAATCAGCTTAATGAAGGTATCTAAAATCATGCTAACGTAAATCAAAGAAAATATCGTTTCAAATCAATGCGCTGATTGCATTATAAATATAAACCACCCATCAGCCCCCGCAAAAGATAACTTCCTAATACCTCCCTTAATTATATAATTAATATTGTACCGGATCTAAGCTGACATCAACTGACAATGGTGACGAGACCATCGATCTGGTAAGCAAAAATATTTACGAATCGAATTTTAAAGATAAACGAGAGATCAATACTTTTCTAATGAATGGTGGCGGAAAAGGGACTCTTGGAGAATAGTGAAATTGGGTAAAGTGGGGGAGAACTAAGCGTGTGTTTATTCATTTGTTCATGTCACCATTTCCGATATTGTCCACGGCGCATTTTCATCGCATTCTTTCATGCTCTCTTTCTTTCTTATCTTTCGAATAATTCAACCAATGAGCGCAGCGCGGGTGGATTCACTAGATGGATAAAGTTGAGCATAACCAACGGCGCAAACGCCTAACCATCACAACTCAGACAACTTAGCCTCTCGCTAAACGTCCTAGGTAAGTTCTTTGTCCCTTCTACTTTTAAATTGAAATTGTACATCCCCGTCATATAAAAGCATTTCAAGCATTGTATACTGTGAAAAAATTTGCTTCATTTTTATATTCTAGGATGTTTTGTTTGGGTTTTTTTTTAACGTTGAGAATTACGATTTTGAATTTAATGCTGAGCAATCGCTCACTTTCTGAAAGGTTGGAAATCTAAAAATATCTAAATTATCTAATTCCCCTCTTAAACCTACACAATATCAGTGCTTTGTAATGAAAGGAAATATATATTTGTGTTAAACCATTAATTTGTTATAACGATTAATAATGTTTTAGAACTGTATTTTTTTTAATTTTATATGGTTGTAGAATTTCGAAAACTGCATATTTTTAAGTTAGATAGAACTTGACATAAAAACAAAAAACTGAAAAGTATATTAAGGTAATTCTAATATAAAGTTTTAAACCTGATTTTATTGAAAAAAAAAAATAGATGTCGGTATTGCGGCAACCTTTAAATAGCTGCACGTATTTTATTTTTGGAAACTTTAAAAATTATATTTTAAAAACTTCCAAAATTAAAGTAAACCTTAGATGTATTTAAAATAAAAACTACACTAGTGTTCAAGAAGCTTTTTCCAGAATATCAATTTACGTTTTATTCACATCATGTTGAATTTACTTGATTGAGTTTAGTAATTAGTCAAACGGAAAGTCTACATTTTGATAAGCTCTTTTTCAAAATTCTCATGCCAACTTCATATTTTTATTTCCGTATACTAGAATAATCTTAGAGAGGTTAAAAAAAAGTGTAGTTGAAAGGTAAAAAAGTGTATAATTATAATTCTCCCTGCATCGCAATTATAATGTACCCCTGAATTTGTATTTTAAAAAATACAACGACTATCTCTCCCATTCCTTATTGTTAGTTTATTTTAAAGCGACTATCACGTTATAAACATATATAATTTACCTTCAAATGAAATAATAATACTTTAGCACAAATTAAGAAAAACTTTAGCTACATTTAAAATAAAATTTAAATTCAATCAAAAATGGAGAAAAAATGATAAAATTTGAAAAATTCAAGTCATAACTTTCTTTAAAAAAGAAAGCCTTGAAATTAAAATGTAACATTAATTGATATGGCTTGAAAGTACAATAAACCACGGGGACCTTCGATGTCACATTAAATAACCGACATAACCTAAAAAATATACTTAAGTCATACAGTTAAACGGAGAAAAAAACAATTTGAAGTTTCCGGATTCTGAATAGAAATTAAGAATAAAGTAGACAATTTTGCACATCCTAGAGGTAGAATAAATTGGAGATGATTACTTTTTTACTTTATGTAAATATTGAATTCTTCGTTTATTCTTCATGGAAGTTTTTAATGAATTCGTTGAAATAAAATATCAAGCAATAAAGGTAAAATATTGTTCGTTATTAGTTATTTAGAGTTTCTGATGATATTTAGTAATGGATTGCTTGTATTTTCTTGCAAATTTGTAAAGACCGCAAAATAATTCTGGTGTTGTGAACTTTATTGAAAATAAATTACGATTTTGGGCTTGAAAACTCGTGTTTTATAAAAAAAAAAAAAGATCAGTAAATGCATTATGCATGTGTAATGATGATTTTTATTCTAAAATGACAGTAAATTGAAGAGTTGCTGCTTATCTTTGTGAGTTTTAAATATGAGGTAACTTCTTAAATCTTTTGGTCTTTCTGTAATTGACCGTAAAAATGTCGGCACTATAGCTGGGATAGCATATGTGGTCTAAAAATATTATTTGTTTGTCCGAAACTTTTGTTTCAAAACAGTTCAGAAATAGATTTCCTACAGACAGAAGGCAGTACCATAGGAATTACTTGTATTTAGGTACACATGTTTTCCATAAGAAACGTACGTGTTACAGTTACCAAAAATGTTATTTAGTCACTTAGGTCAAACCAGTATGCAAAATATATTAAAAGTTTTGCATATCATATATAATAATTTTAAAATTTAAGTGATATGGAGATAACGAAATTTAAAAGTGATCGGAGTCCCACTATTTAAGAATTTAGCTGATAATTTAAAAGAATGTTTGATTCTCGATGTGTATAATATACGTATGTATTAAGATAGTTTTTATATTATTGCTTGCAGTTTTTAATAAGCACCTGGGTGTAATTATAACTCTTACTGATGATGCGCTAAAACCTAACTGAAACTTTATAAAATTCTGGTATAATATATAAAGGAAAGGAACTTAATTTAAGACATTTTGAATTTCATTATAATGTAGGACCTTTTAGGAATTTTTTTGGTTCTGCCATTCGCTATTTGATAAGTAGTTCTGTTTTCAATTTGTTGTTCCAAATCTTAAAATGAATATTTTTGTAGTAGATGGTAAGGTTATTTACGGCTTTGTTTCACAAAAAACACTTTTTTCTTATTTATAAATGTGCTTATTATATTTGTTTGGCTTTTTTATGGCGCAAGAGCATCTGGGCTATACTGCGCCAAGTGCTTATTATAAGGTGATTGATTGTAAGCATGTAAGTTTTCTGTAATCCGTAGGCTAAAAGTTTTGAAATTTTGGAAAACTCCTCGATGAAAAATTCTATAAATACAGTAGAGCTCTGATTATCCGAACCTGTCGGAACTGAAGACAGTGCGGATAATAGAAAGTTCCGATAATTGAATAGTTGATTTAAAAGAATCGCAGACATTTAACAGGGTATTAAATGCAGTTTTTTTTAATGTTTGCGAACGTAAATGTGTTAAGTCATTTTTTGAACTGTCTGAATTAAAAAAAAAAATATTATATTTAGATACAAAGGATATGTTTGTACGTTCCTTCACACTTTGTCCAAGTTCAAAATTGCAGATTATCTGTGTTACTCAAGCACAACACTGGCGTATTTAATTTTTTTTTCTCACTTCCTAAGCCTTAATCTATTTTTTACCTCTTATTTTGAATTTGGTTGAATTTCAATTCAAGGAACTCCAAGCTCAACGGAGGGACCCTGGTTCGAATCCAGGACGGAGACGATGCCTCTTTTTATCCTATACCAAAGAAAAACTCTAGTATGCAATAAAAAAATGTGGGTGTCAACTTTATTAATTGCAATAAAAGACCCCACTAAAAAACTCACAAAAATCTCGCCCCGGAGGCTTTTCTGTGTTGACCATTATTTGGCAATTGTGTTATCCCTGTGAAGGGTAATAATATCTTACATCCTTATATACGGAGAAAGAGAGCGTTATTACCTGTCCTCATTCGTCTAGCGGTCCAAGACACTCCGGGCTAAACGGAGGGACCCTGGTTCGAATCCAGGATGGGGACGATGTTTCTTTTTCTCCTATACCAAAAAAAAAAGCTCTAGTATGAGCTAAAAAACGTAAGGGTGAACTTTATAACTGTAATAAAAATTCCCCACGAAAAAACTCACAAAAATCTCGCCCCGGTGGCTTTATGTGTTGACTATTATTTGGCAAGTGTTAGTCTTGAGAAGGGTAATAATACCTTCCATAAGTTACAATTGCCAAAAAAACTAATAATAAGTGTCGTATCATATACACTAATTGCATTTTATAAATAATATTTCAAAACACAAAAAATTGATTCCAATTTCATATGCGGTGGAACTTCGCTAAGACGAAATTCAATGAAGTGAAAGGAACTTTGAATTATCGAAAACTGAAGTCATCCAGACGCATAAGGGAAAGAAGGGTAGAACCGGGTATCTCTGTTTTATTATGATTGGTGCTACTATCTGCGGTCAACTTGTTGATATTAGTTGCAGGTTGGCGCCATTAGCACTTTATGATGAACCTTGAACGCGTGTGGACGTTATTTATTATTGTGGGTGGTTTTTTTTTTGGTTTTTTTTTGGTTATTTTTAAGAAGTGTGAAACTTTTTGTGCGCAAAAATATCGATTTTGAACTGATGATTTAACCGTCCTAGATAACTTCTACGTAGAGAATTATTTGCGTTATCCACAACATTATATTATCTATCTTTTAAAGGTATATTCCAATAGTTTTGATTCTAACCTTGTACAGTGGAAAAACATAGCCGCCTTTTTATTATTTTTCTCATGTTGGGGCAAAATTGGGTACTTAGGTATAGGGCAAAACCGAGTAGTACCGGGGCTACCGCGACAACTGGTTTATGGGCTAGGAACAACAATTCTCGAGTGAGCGATGACGTCACGCTAAGCGCCCAACGTCTGCCATGTGATTCTCATTCTGTGTGTGGCGTGTAGTGGATTATACCTGTAACCTCGTGTTTTATATTCTGAATTGTTTGCGTAATTTTGTACACTCTCCATTTGATTTATACTTTATTTTTTGATCTAAGAAACGTGGTAGATAATCCAGATATGTATAATTATAATAGAAAAACTACTATTTCAAATAAGAGAAAATCAATAATATTGAAAATATTTTAGAAACTTGTTTCATGCTGCTCTATTATATTATTTTAATTTCTCTCTGTGACTTTATTAACTGCTGCTTAAGTTATTATTAATAATTCACGGCAATTGAATAAAAAATATAAAACTTAAAGGTTCAACTATAAATTAAATGCATACATAACTATAACATTTTTGTAATGGAACCAAAAAGTATACATATGTATATATTGTTAAATTTCCGTAAGTTGAGTCTCCATGGGACTGAGGAAAGCATTTGAGTTATAGAAAACTTGACGTAGAATAATTTAATATTAATGATTCAATTTCATCCTATTTGGAGCAGAAATCGGTCATTGGTGGTATAACCACTTGGTATGAACGACGTATGATATTTTTTTAAACTAATTTTATAAAAACTCTATTGTTAATGATTTTACTATTTTCATTGAACTTCCCACCAATTATCTGTAGGCCTACACAGTGCATTGAATTTCTTTTTGTATAAGTGTCATTGTCTTTATAATTAAATGAAACTGAATTTAAACCAGTTGGAAAAATTATTCGAGTCACAGAAAATTTGTCTTACAGAAGTTTGACTATATGCAGTAGAACCTCGTTTATTCATCACTATGCTTAACAATTCGTCAATTTTAACTGACTATTCCTTCGCCACTTTCTTTTATTCATAATTTTTTCCAGGTCCCATAGGATGACGAATTAACAAAGCTCTACTTGTCAATTCGTTTTATTTTGTATTACAAATATTTTCTTTTTTTATCCAGTTTACAATATGCCTACTTCGTTTTGTACACCTAGTTGCACATCTAATTATGGATCAAAAGGGAACATTAAAGTATTTAAATTTTCTAATGAAAGCAGTCTTCGTAGTAAATGTGGCTTAAAAGTATTCCAAGAAAACATTGGACACCTACTCCTCGATCTGCACTTTGTGTAAAATACTATAGAAAGCAAGACGTAATTAAAGGCGTTCTTACCAGACCTGATGGATCTATCGTTGTGTTCCCAAGGGAAAATTTAAATCGACATCAAATTCTGTGTCCATGCATCTTTCCTAACCTATGCCGTCTGTAAGATGAAAAACCATTTACAGTGTTTATTCTGTATAGATATGATATCCTCGAAGAAGACAGTGATGTGTGAAACTGTATGTGTGTGCCAATGAACTAATGAAAACATAGTATTTACTCTCTATTTACCGTGGTAATTTAACTTACCCAAATAAAGGGACCGTTCAGATATTTGTCACTTGTTACAAAGTGTGTAAGATATTATTACCCTACTCAGAGCTATCACAATTGAAAAATAATGGTCAACACATAAAGCCCCCGGGACCAGTTTCTTCTTTTTTTAGTGTTTAGTAAGGTGTTTAAATACTTTTTGTCAAATGAGTATGAAGACCTACTCCATAGAAAAAATACAAAATTCATTTTAAAGAAGTTAGTTGTAAAATATATATATTGTTGATTTCAATGGATGGCAACATTATGAAAGAACTCAACAGACGTATTAAACTTGGCTGGAGTGCATTTGGAAGAAACAGTTTTATCCTGAAGGGGAAATTGCCTTTGTGTCTAAAAAGAAAGGTCTTCAACCAGTGTGTATTGCCAGTCCTCTCTTATGGATCAGAGACATGGAGTCTAACAGTTGGAGCAATACGAAAGTTACAGACAACGCAAAGGAGCATGGAGAGGTGCATGCTTGGAATAACTAGGAGAGATCGAAAAAGAAACACTTGGGTGAGAGAGCAAACTAGAGTAGAGGACATCATTGTTAAAGTAAAAGGACTGAAATGGCGATGGGCTGGGCATATTGCAAGAAGAACTGATCAACGATGGACAACAGAAATTCTGAACTGGATTCCAAGAGACCACCGAAGACCTAGAAAACGTCCTCAAACTAGATGGGTGGATGAAATAAGAAAACAGGTTGGGGTGACGTGGAAACGAATGGCCCAGGATAGACTTGTGTGGAAAGCATTTGGAGAGACCTTCATCCAGCAGTGGATAGATAATGGTTGAATATGATGATATATATATATACAAGGGTTGAACGTTGCTGTTGGCAAATGTTCCCCTTGTAGTCGAACAAAATTTTGACTTGGAATAAAATGTATCCCGTTTTTTCTTAACACGTTGCATGCGGGAAACGGACTTTCACGTTTTTGCAGTCTATCACTAGAGCGCGGGTTAGGTAAAAGGACGTATTTAGTAGATTTGTGCTGGAGAGCGGGTATCGTATAAATACGATGGGCATTGTGTGTATGGTGTTTATGTTGCTAGGCAATGATTTTCATTGTTTCTTTCTAGAAGTTTAGTTTGTCGAATTACTTGGTTTAATAGCTTCAGAACGTACAAGTCGTGTTTCGTGAATTCGAAGCTTTTTTTTTTTATTATTGATTACAACGTTGATAAAATGAGCCATCGTGACGAAAATAGTGATCAAGAAATATATGCTGATGCATTATCGGATTTTTCGTATGATAGCAATTCCGAAAGTCAAGATAACGAAGAAAGCGATGATGACATTATTCCACGTTCTCGAGTGTTCAATCGAAGAACTATTTCTAGCAGTTCTGAAACAAGTTCTGATGAAGAAGCAAATGAATAGTCGTCGATTGACAATCCTGCAGTCCTTGAAGAATTTTTGGGTCATCCTGAGATAACTGATATGACTAATGTTCCTGAATCCACAGTTGATGCAACAAAGTTATTTATAAGTGACGACTTTTTTACATATTTATTCATGGAATCAAACAGATATTATTATCAAAATATCGATAAGTTTAAAATATCTCGCAAAATACGAAATGGAAAAATATTACGATTCCGGAGATGAAATTTTTAGGGCTCACTATTTTCATGGAACAAGTTCGTAAAGATACACGAGACGAATATTGGTCAACTGATCCCTGCACAGATACGCCGTTTTTTTTGTTTGTTTTTTTTCCAAAAACTATGTCAAGGTATAGGTTTCGGAGAATATGGAAGGCTTGGCATTTCAATGACAATCAAGACATCACAGACGAATCTGATCGATTATTCAAAGTCAGGCCTGTACCAAATAATTTTGTTGAAAAATTTAATAACATTTACAAACCAAAGCAACAAGTATCGTTAGATGAGAGTATGATACCTTGGAGAGGACGATTATATTTTAGAGTTTACAATGCTGGAAAACTTGTAAAGTACGGCATACTCATGCGAATATTATCTGAAA